>OZ012737.1:594234139-594283529 GCA_963859935.3 Lathyrus sativus | reverse complement strand
AGGTATGATTACCAATCAAGAGCTACATAAGACTTTGAAGCTAGTTAAGAAGGTTCATCAAGTGTTCATGGGTTGATATCCTTGTCAAGAGAGGTTAAAAGAGCCTCAGAGAGAGTGAATGAAACCAATGGTGAGTGTCTCCTAACTTGAGAGTTGGGGAAGCCATCAGATGATTCTGAGGTCATGAAGTTGGACTGGAGGTCTTGAGAAGCGTCATGAGAAGTGTTGAAGATCACTTGAGGCCTAGACAGGTCATTGTGCAAGATTAGAAGCCTCAGCCATGAGTGATGCAGCTAGGTTTTGACTGGGTCAACCATAAGTCAACTGATGATTTGAAGAAGGTTGAGACCTAATGCAAGAGCCATGTGATCATGGATTGATAACATGATATGTTATAAGGATGATTCCAAGGCCAACTCATCATGATTAAAGAGTTTGAGAAGTTTCAGGCTAGGGTTCTAAGACTTGACAGTGTAAAATCACCTAGCTTGAACCCTGACTTCAAGGCCATTTAACTCAAGATGTGATTTTCATCTCATCTTGACCCCAACATTATTGTTGTATAGCATGATCTTAGCTTTAATTTGAGTATTAGAAGTCCTCGATAGGGTTTATAGAACTCAAGTTATGAGCCAGACAAGTTACAAGTTCATCTGAGGCATGTGAATTTGGAGTTTGAAAGTTACCTAACCTGCATGACACTTTTTTCCTAGAAGGATGATTCCTATGAACTTTTGGTCAACATGAATGTTGTTCCTTATCCTCTTAGCTTCCAAAGAGTAATAGAAGGTCCATGATTGATTTGTAAAAACTCAGTTATGGCTTTGACAAGTCAAGGGTATTTTGGGTATTTGGGCATTACAGGTCATTTTGAATTATAAGTCAATTTCACTATCTTGAAAGCTTCAAATGGAGTTTTGTTCAACATGAAAGTTGCTCAAAATGATGTTTTAGCTTAGCCAAGTATCAAGAGTCCATTGATATGGATTAAAACAAGCATTGGTGAAGAAAATTCACAAAAAAGACCATTTTAATGAATTAAAATGGAAAAATTCAAAACAATTGGTAATAGAATGTTGTTCAAGCCAAATTTGTGCTCATTTTGATTGGAAAATAAGTTCTAAACACTTGGCATAATTACATTGTGAATTGAGGTATACAACATGGTCATTTGGAGGATACTTCATGATGAAGTAACATATCAAACACACCCCTTTGTTGAAATCAAGGAAGGAAAACCATCTAATTACACTCCATGACTGTCAAGCAAAGAATTGAAGTGAATTGAGAGCCAGAACAAGCCAAATTCGTGCAGACCATAATTGAAATTTTGGAAGAGAGTTGAAAATGAGAAATCACAATTGGCTTTGTTTGGGCCTCCAAAGGTGTCAAACAGATTATAAATTGAATTTAGATCATTCCCAGAAGTTTCTAGTGGCAAATACTGTTAAGAATCAGTTGGAGCAGTGTGTGAAGAATCTTGAACACTTGGTTTTCGAATTTTGAGATTGAGAGAGTTTCAGAAAGAATTGGACTTCAAGAATTGTTCATCATCATCCATTGAAGGGATCTGCACCTTTTGGAAGCACGTGAGCTCTAGAAGTCACCAGATTCGAAGCTTTGTGTCAGGTTTTTCATCTCAAATTTTCTCTTAAGTTATGTGCATTTAAGACCTTAGTTACATGTGGTTAAGTTAGAATTGAAACGTATGGATTATGTATAGGTTTTAGGATGAATCGTGAGAGTTGGTGTTATGGTGATCCAATTTGTTGTTCATGTATCCCTTTAAAATATTGGTTAGAAAAATGAAAATGAAGACTAGATTAGGAACCTACGAGAGAGACGAGCAAGATGATGTAAAGAAATTGAATTTCATCAAGGTTGGATGTCTGGTACTGGCTCCGTCCGTCGAGGTAGGGGATGACCGGCGGCTAGGTCGGCCACCGTGGAAAGTTGCAGAGCCACCGTGGTTCTTTTCCCTCCGTTTTAGTGTTTAAACACCCAGGTTATTTCGCAGCCGTTGGATGTCGTGGAAGAGTTGAATTTGTAAGCTAATCTGATGATCATAAACGTGTCCACGTGTGGCCCTTAGGTCCCTTTAATGAAACACAGAGTTTCATGAGTTGAAACTCTGGGCCGTGATTCTTGATTGCTACCCACACTCCCCTTTATGAGGCCCAACCATTTAACACGTGAAAACCCTGCTTATTGCACCCCACTGACGTTGTTTTAATTAGGAGAATGTGAAGCTGAATTGATATCAGTTGGGCCCTTTCCCCAACGCTATTTGCACCCCTGCGCAGGGCCCATTGACCAATTAACTCATGGATTTCCTCGTTACTGCACCTCCCTCTTATTTCCTTAATTTCTTTTTCTTTATTTTTTTTGTTTTAATTGCTTGTTAGTTTTAATTCATAAAAATAATAAATGTTGTTAATAAATCATGAGAAAATTTGTGGATATAGGTTGGAATGTCTAGAATATTTCCATGTTTTTATTTAATTTTCCCATTACTTTTGCAATTAATTTCATATTTTCTATTGTAGTATGTTTTTAATAATGAGGCCCAACATTTAACACGTGAAAACCCCTGCTTATTGCACCCCCCTGACGCTGTTTTAATTAGGAGAATGTGAAGCTGAATTGATATTCAGTTGGGCCCTTTCCCCAGCGCTATCTGCACCCCTGCGCAGGGCCCATTGACCAATTAACTCATGGATTTCCTGCTTACTGCACCTCCCTCTCTTATTTCCTTAATTTCTTTTTCTTTATTTTTTTGTTTTAATTGCTTGTTAGTTTAATTCATAAAAAATAATAATGTTGTTAATAAATCATGATAAATTTGTGGATATAGGTTGGAATGTCTAGAATATTTCCATGTTTTTTATTTTAATTTTCCATTACTTTTGCAATTAATTTCATATTTTCTATTGTAGTATGTTTTTAATAATGAGGCCCAAACAATTTAACAACGTGAAAACCCTGCTTATTGCACCCCCCCTGACGCTGTTTTAATTAGGAGAATGTGAAGCTGAATTGATATTCAGTTGGGCCCTTTCCCCAGGCCTATCTGCACCCCTGCGCAGGGCCCATTGACCAATTAACTCATGGATTTCCTGCTTACTGCACCTCCCTCTCTTATTTCCTTAATTTCTTTTTTCTTTATTTTTTTGTTTTAATTGCTTGTTAGTTTTAATTCTAAAAAATAATAATGTTGTTAATAAATCATGAGGAAATTTGTGGATATAGGTTGGAATGTCTAGAATATTTCCATGTTTTTTATTTTAATTTTCCATTAGTTTTGCAATTAATTTCATATTTTCTATTGTAGTATGTTTTTAATAATGGAATGATTGTGTACTGAATGTTGTTGATTTTATTTCTCATTCATGGTATGGAATTAAGATTTAAAATTTTGTGTGTTGGTTATATACATGTTGATGATGTTATGTGATTTTTGTTATGATTTTTAGAAGATTCTAAATAGGGTTTTAGGGTAGTTGTTTAGGAGTGTTCTTTGTTGAATCCCTTTAGTGTACCCTTGAGGTTTTAGGTTTAGTTTGAGCCTTTTGATTTAGATTTAACCCCTGATTTTTGTGCCATAGCATGTTGATACATGTAGGATATGTAGTATTTTCCTTAGAATTTTTAGAAGTGATTTTCCATTATTCCTTATTTTACAAGTTAATGTTGTTAGGTGACCTTAATCTTAGCTTAGCTTGTAGTTTAACATTAAAGATGAATCTTTAGGACAACTCTAGGCTTTGGATTACTCCTTGGTAGGATTAAGACTAGGTTGATACTTAGTTAGAGCTTAGAGTAGGCCTTGATAGAGCTTTAATCCCTTTTAGTTTAGGTGATCCTTAACTAATCTCTAGAGTTTCAACTTAAGAGTGTTAGGAAGATCAATCTCCCCTGAATGGTAGAGTGCCATGGTGGATGCCTTTGGCATACACCATGTTTCCCTTCATTTCAATCTCCCATGAATGGTAGAGTGTCATGGTTGATGCCTTTGGCATACACCATGCTTCCTTTCATTTCAATCTCCCATGAATGGTAGAGTGTCATGGTGGATGCCTTTGGCATACACCATGCTTCCCTTCATCTCAATCTCCCATGAATGGTAGAGCATCATGGTGAATACCTTTGGTATACACCATGCATCCTCTCATTTCCTGATTATCCATGATTGGTTGAACATCATGGTGGATACCTTTGGTATACATCATGCATCCCAACACCCAATTTCTTTCCTTAGGTTAGAAGCCTTGTATGATTACTCGTGGAATGAATCCATTATTTGTGATAAGTCCTTTTCCTCATTCATGATTGAGTGGTGTGTTTCATTAGGATAGTTCATGTTTAGGATAGTTTAAGCATAGATGCATGACTGCATTAAGAGGTTGAGTGGGTCCTCCCTCTGCTTGTTTGCATTAAGGGTTGAGGTGACCATCCCCTTGCTTGTGTGTTGTTTTTCTTTTTTCTACTTGACGTATTTGCATAATTGGGGTTGAGTGAGCTCCCTCTGCTTGTCTGTTTTGACTGTTTCTTCTTTGCTTGATTGCTTAGAGGTTGAGTGAGTCTCCCTCTGCTTGTATTGCTGCACTTGCATGTGCATCTTTACTGTTTATTATTTACTGTTTAGCTGATGCTTTATCTGTTTCTGTATCCCATTGCCATGATCCCCTAGGAATCTCACTTCCTTTGATAAGGAAGTGATGATGAGAACATTAGGATTCTAACCTATGCATGATAACATCTAGGAGTTCCCTGTTTCAAACCTCAACCATAGTATGAATCCTTGGCATGACAACATTAGGACTTGATATTTTCCCTTTAGTTGTGTCTGTTCTCTCTTCTCATCTCAAAACAAATCAAAATACAGTAATAAAGGTTAACTGACGTCGTACGTTACGAGCCTTAAGCTACTTGAGAAAGGGTTGTTGGAGAGTTTCTTTTCAAAATCTTGGATGTTTAGTATGGCACCCTTTGGGTGACATGCGACGCATTCACTCTCAAGTCATAGTCTCTAGTGCGATATTGGTTGCAAACATCCATAAAAGACAGCTCTTCCGTAAAAGACAGAAAACAAACTTCAAACCTTTTTCCCCCGTGGGCCCATAATTCAAAAGAAAGCTTTTCTTAAGAAAAGAGTGTCATTAACTCCTAGTTCTACCGCAAACGGTAACGCCTAAGTCTCCAAGGGTCGAGCTGCGTACACCAAATTGCTGGAACTATTTGTTAACCCTACTCGGAAAAACAGATGAATCTGAATTCCCGTTATCCGTATTATTCCGAACTACATAAATTCTGATCTCTCATATCTGTTGAGAGTACGTAGGCACAATACTGACGTATTGGCGAGCCACCTTCCCCGTACCCTGTAGTTAGTCGAACTACGTTGACTCTGATTTCTCATTCTCTGATGAGAATACGTAGGCATAAAGTGCGACGCTTTGCCGAGTCATTTTTCTTTTCTTTTCAGACCAGCCTTGATAGGTAGATAGTAAACCAACCCGTCATATAAACACAACAAGTGTGGATCCCATAAAGTACGATGGACATGAGGGGTGCTAAAACCTTCCCCTTGCGTAACCGACTCCCGAATCCAGACAATGGTTGCGATGGCCTTGTCTTATACCTTTTCGTCATGTTTTTCCGATCGTTTCCTTTCCCGTTCTAAGGGATAAATAACGAAAGGTGGTGACTCTTATGTTTTGTCGGCACCTTATTTTCGCGGTAGCGACAACTGGCGACTCTGCTGGGGATCCAACGTCCCCTATGCGAGTCAATCCTAGCGCTTGCGTGTTTACCTGTTGGGTTTGTGTTTATTTATCACATTTTACCTTCTGCATTTTATTTTCAGTATGATATGATTATTTGTGCTGTTGTGGAAGAGGACTCTGATGAGTGAGAAGCCAGACCCATGCTTGAGTGTGCTTAGTATTAGTTGTGGAAATTAGTGGGTGTGTGCTTGCTTTGCAGGCACTAGTGTCTCATGAAATCCATGCTCAGACGAGATTCTCTCGGTTGACTTCTTTTCCAGCCCTTTGGGCTTGAGGGGTTATTGGTTTGGAGGATTGTCGACTCTGGGGACCGATCATTTGTGACTTAGCAGAGTGAGGCCGCTTCAAGAGATGATGATGCCACACCTTCTGGGTATCATATCATCACTCTTGAAAGTCTGTGACGCTGGGAAACGCATAGGATGCCATACCTTGTCTGTAGGGCTGGCAATGAACCAAACCAACTCGAAGATAGTTCGGAATTCGACTCGACAATTAAATCGTTGAACTAGGTTCATGAACCAAATGAGTTGAGTATGAGCGAAAAATTAAGTTCGTTAACTAAATGAGCTGAACTTGAACTATACATAGTTCGACTCGTTAGGTTCATGAGTCAACTCGATTACATATGAAAAGAATTATACTATCCTTAAGATTAGGTTTAAATATTTACTTCAAATCTTAGACAAATTTAATCTTCAATTTATTAGTTTTTGAATTAGACTCTCAAATGTATCTCTTGAAAGTTGTGTAGGTTTTGAATTAGTAGATTTCGAAGATAAAGTTAAATTTCAATATGATAACTTTTATTTTATTTTAATATTTTATTTAAAAATATATATATTTATTTAAAATGTCAAATATACTAAAAAATATATATATTTAAAAAAATAGTTTTTAAGTTCGTGAACCATGTGAGCTGAACCTAATGAGATGAACCTAACGAGTCGAACCGAACTGTTCGTGAACTTATAACGAGTCGAGTTTGAGCTTAAAAAAAAGTTCGTGTCGAACTCGAACTCGAACTCGAATTCGAACAATTCTTAACGAGTCGAGCCGAGCTGAGGTGAGTTCGACTCGACTCGACTCATTTCCAGCCCTACTTGTCTGTGATTTAGGTCCATACCTGTGAGCGGGGTCGGGTTATTGCAGGAAACCCTAACCTTCAGACTACCTGGTTTTCTTGATAGTGAATTAGTATTGTTGGTATCAGAGGGTTCTTATCATTAGAGATATGTTTGTTCTTGACAGAGCAAAATTATTAATCCTCTTCAGGGTTTTGTTGTCCGAGAAGTGTTGTGGTTATGTTGAAACAGAGCCTCGGTCTCCTCAACAACACTTTTGATCTCCTGCTGCATGATTGCATCTTGCATTTTTGCATACTCATTTGCATCTCATTAACATGTGTCTGTGTTGCAGGTGCATATCATCCCCTGGTTCAGGTTTTCTTGCCTTCTGTTGTGCTGTTATGAGATCTCTGAAGAAGAATGTGGCCTACAAGCTCCCTACCCCAGATGTGGCTCTGTTGTCCAGTCTGATTGCCTTGGCAGATGATACTGTGAGAGGTGAATTCAGAAAATCTTATGGGAAGCTGCTCAGCCTGGTTCGTAAACCTTCTGTGTATGAGTTGAATGGGTTGTATACCTTGATGCAGTTCTATGATCCTCCTTTGAGATGCTTCATTTTCCCGGACTTCATTCTTGCACCTACATTAGAGGAATATGCTGAATTATTGGGTGTGCCTATTAAGAGTCAGATGTCATTTGTTCATATGGATGCTACACCTAATCTGGCTAATCTAGCTCTTTCTCTTCATTTGGATGCCTCTGAGTTGATCTTGTCCAGTTGGAATGGGGTTCCTGCATTTTCTCTGCAGTTCCTAGTTGGGAAAGCCCAGCAGTGTGCCAAAGACGGTTGTTGGATCGTATTTAACGCCATTCTGGCTATCTGCATATATGGCATCATTTTGTTTCCTAACATGCCTGATTTTGTAGACTTGGATGCCTTTCATATCTTTGCATCAGGGAATCCAGTTCCTACCTTGATTGGTGATGTGTATCATTCCGTCCATTACAAGAATGAAAATAGAAGGGGTAAGAATGTATCATGTTGTGTGCCCTTACTCTACAGATGGTTTGATAGTCACCTGCCCAAGAAGGGTCTCTTTGCTTCATCTGCAGCCACAACTGAGTGGTCTGAGCGCTTGATGGGTTTATCAGCAGAGAGTGTTGTTTGGTTTAATAGAGATATGTTGGGTACTGAGGTTATATTCAGCTGCAGTGGGTTTCCAAATGTGCCTTTGATAGGAATAAAAGGTTGTGTTAACTACAACCCCTCTCTACTTGTCTGACAGTTTCCTTATGCTTTGAGAGCTCCGCCGAAGGATGAAGAGGTGCAGGAATCTTTGTACCTCACCAGTCTTCTAGAGGGGGGTATGTTATCTAAGCTTCAGCATGCCTTGAATGATATCAGTAGACGAGGGAAGTCATTATTGGGTAAAAGCAATAGCCAAGCTTATGCTCCGTATGTGACCTGGGTCAAGACCAGAGCAGAGACCATAGGGATGCCATTTCCTCCTACCAAGACAAAGGGCCCTTCAGTGATTGAAGAGCCTACTACCGTGCCTATTCAGCAGTATAATCAGGTGTTAGCTGAGAGAGAAGAGCTGAAAAAGGCCAACGAAGAGTTGGAGAAAGAGTTAGCACAACTTAGAAGCGAGAGAAACGAAGTCGTCCACTCCTTCAAAAAGCAGACAGAGCTGGTGAACAGGTTGGGCACGGACTTGACCAAGCAAATAGCTGATCGTGAACGCTTGGGTCTGGACTTCAAATCTGTCAATAATGTACTGGCCACCAAGAAGCAGAATTTGGATGAAGCATACCGGAGAATCTCCAAGTTCAACCAGCAGTGGAATGCCACTATGGCCAGCAACAGAGAGCGGGAGGATAAACTGAAATAGTAGATCTCCAAATTGAAAGCTCAGGTGAAGGCTAGTGATAAGAGGTTTGACGAGGAAACCGCTCGCAGATATGCCGCTGAAGACCTGCTAAACAAGGCTCTCGCTAACCTGAAGGATTGCAAGCAGAAGTTCGAATCCAAGAAGCGAAGGTTAGAAGATTGCTTTGGCCCGGAAGCGTGGGAGGATTCTGTTAAAGGTCTCCAGTGCACTATTATGCAGAGATAGTTGCTTGTTGAAGGGTTACTCACTCGGCCTGATCACCCCAAGACAAAAGAGTTGCTAGAAGAGTTTCGTGCCTGTTGTCGCACTTGATTATCTTTGTAACTCTTTGTATTTTTATGATCTTTGCTGTAGGCTGACCATCACCAGGCTTGTTGGTCGAGGTCATGCTAGAGATTCTCCATGTAGTCATTGACATTGTATGCTGCCTTGATGGGCTTTATATATGTACAAGATGTTATTTCCATGACTGGACCCAGACTTCTTATTATCAGCACTGGCACTCTGGCACTAGAATCGGGGGAGAAATCTCCCTAAGGCACAGACACACGTTTGCATTTGCATGAATCATTTGCATAACAGGCACCTTTCCGTTTTTCTAACCCTTTGTGTATGCAGGTTGTTTCAGGATTGACCGAAGACCGATCCACCGATACTCGACCAGAGCCAATCAAGCTAGAGCAATGAAACAAGTGCAGACAGACATCCAGGAACTCAGAGAGAGGATGGACCGCTTCATGGAGCTCATGCAAGTGGTCGCTAACGACGAAGACCAACTCAGAACCTTGGTGCAACCACTGATCTCGAGGGTTGACAGCAACGGTGTGCTTCATGGTGGGAGCACTCCAATCCCTCCACTTGTTGAGACCCCTCAGGGTGGCATCCCTGTGACTGGAGGGAGTGGAAGTGGTAACGGCAATGTGGTCACTAACATCGGGTTTAATGGAAATACGACTGGTGTCGTTAACGGTAACTTTGTAGCCAATGGCAATGCTGGGTTAGGCCATGGCAACACTGGAGGAACTGGCAATGCAGGGAATATTGGTGCTGGGAATCTGTATGGTATTGATAATGCTGGGCTCGCTGCTGGCAATGGCAATCAGCCATGGCTCGAGGGTCACCAAGAAGACTTGTTCTCACAGAAGGGAGCTGAGGGTGAATTGAATGCTGAAGCCTGTCTGAGGTTTAAAGCACTCGAGGACAAAATGAAGAATTTTGAAAACTTGAATACTTTGGGTGTCGACATGACTAAACTGGGATTGATTTCTGACTTCAAGGTGCCTCCCAAATTTAAGGTACCCGACTTTGAGAAATACAAGGGCACCACTTGCCCTCGAGTCCATCTAAGGTCGTACTACCAAAAGATGTCCACTCACTCGGAAGATGAGAAGTTGCTGATGCACTTCTTCCAGGACAGCCTATCCGGCCCATCCTTGGAATGGTATATGGGTTTGGAACCCACCAGTGTACGCACATGGAAAGAACTTGCTGAGGCCTTTGTACATCATTATTATTATAACAGTGACTTGGCTCCTAACCGGGTTCAACTGCAGAACTTGTCTCAGAAGAACAATGAGGGGTTCAAAGAATACGCCCAGAGGTGGCGTGAGCTAGCAGCTAGAGTTCAGCCGCCGATGGTTGAATGAGAGCTTGTTGAGATGTTTGTAGCCACTCTTCCGGGGGTCTATTACGAGAAATTGGTCAGTGGTATGTTAGGGAGTTTCTCCGATCTCATCATTACTGGCGAGCATGTTGAAAATGGGATCAAACTGGGAAAAATTCAGGGTGTTGATCTATCCTCAGCTGGAGGAGGAAAGAAACCATACAGTAGCAAGAGGCGTGAAGGAGAGACAAGCACAATGTCTAACGCTTGGAGGAAAGGTAAGGTTCAGCACCACCAGGTTGATAGCATAACCATCCCTGCTGTCCAACAACCCCAGCAGCAGCAGCAGCAAAATCAGCAAGGGTACAGGAGGTACCAGAACAAAGGACCTCTGGCAAATCGTCATCTTGAGACACCGCCTATGTCATATGCTCAGCTATTACAAACTTTTCTTCAGTTACAGCTAGTGCAGAAGAGAACCCTGGCTCCCTTGACAGGGACACCTCCACAGGGCTATGATGCGAATGCAATATGTGATTTTCACTCGGGGGCACCTGGCCACACGATAGAAAACTGTAAGGCATTCAAGCACAAGGTGCAATATATGATGGATGTTAAAATCATCAAATTTTCTGATAATGTGTCGAACGTCACAAAGAACCCTATGCCGAACCATGGGGGAGATGGGGTGAATGCCATTATTGAAGTAGGAGACTCAGATTTAGTGACTGATGTCAAGGACCTGAGGACACCGCTTGGTTTCGTTAAAGCTAAGCTGATGAAGAGAGGCATCTTCCCGGGCTGTGGAGAATTGTGTATGGATTGTGCGATTCGTTCGGACGGCTGTGAACAGTTGATAGCGGGGATTCAGAGTCTGATGACCGAAGGAATCTTGCAGTTTAGCCGGAGGGCTGAATACGGATCTGGAGAGGTAGTGCTGAAACAGGATGATGAAGTTGCCATTATCACGATCCCTCGCAAGACAATAACCATTTCTGCATCCAGGACACCTACGATTACCATCACAAAAGTCGGGCCTATACCATTTGAAAGCACCAACGCTGTCCCATGGCACTATAGGGCAGACGTCTACTGTAACGGATAGAAATTGGAATTGGAACCATTCGGGAAGTCTGTGGACAACCTAGTGGGAACCGGCGGGATAACACGTAGCGGAAGAGTATTCTCTCCGCCTGAGGTTGTGGCTGACAAAACTGACAAAGTTGAGAAAGCTGATAAGGGAAAGAGTAAGGTCGTTGAGGAAACCCCTCGTGGGGTAGAGAAGGACTTACTGGTAAAGGACGCTGAAGAGTTCATGAGGTTGATCAAGAAGAGTGATTATAAGATCGTTGATCATCTTCATCAAACACCGTCGAAAATCTCTATTCTGAATTTGTTGTTGTGTTCTGAGGCACATCGCAACGCGCTGCTAAAGGTCCTAAATGCCGCGTATGTACCGCAGGAGATCTCGGTCAACCAGCTGGAGGGGGTAGTGGCCCATGTGAACGCTGGGAACGGGTTAGGGTTCACTGACCTAGAGCTGACGCCGAAGGGAAGAAACCACAACAGCGTCCTACATATCTCGATCGAATGTAGGGGAACAGTTATGTCCCATGTGTTGGTGGACATTGGATCATCGCTCAATGTTCTCCCGAAGAAAGCTCTGATGAAGCTGGATACGAGAGGATTAATTTGCACACCCAGTGACCTGGTTGTGAAAGCTTTCTATGGAACCAAGCGTCATGTCTTTGGAGAGGTAACTCTACCAATCCAAGTTAGGCCGAAAACTTTCGATACAGTCTTCTACATCATGGATATCATGCCAGCCTATAGTTGTCTGTTAGGCCGGCCATGGATCCATTCTGCTGGCGCAGTGACCTCCACATTGCACCAGAAGCTGAAGTATGCTGTGGGGGGGGGGGGGGGCAGCATTGTAACTGTCTGTGGCGAGGAATACATAATGGTGAGCCATTTGTCGTCTTTCAAATATGTTGAGGTGGATGGCGAGATCCACGAAACCTTGTGTCAGGCATTCGAAACTGTTAAAGTCAAAGATGTGACTCCAGTGATGATTGAGAAACCGGAGATGACTCTTTCTTCCTTCAAGGAAGCTCGGGATGTTGTTCAAGATGGCTCTGCCCCAGGCTGGGGGCAAGTTCTGGAAATACCTAACAAACAGGATAAGTTTGGGTTAGGGTACTCCCCCGCTGCTGATGCTTCCTCCTCTCAAAGTGCGTCGCGCGTCAAAGGGCCGATCCAGTTTACAAGCGGTGGGGTGATATTCGAGAATGTCAACACAGTGTCTGAAGACGGCGAAGACAGCGATTGCGACCTGGATTCTTGGATTCAGCCAAGCAAACCAGGCCAAAGCCTCAACAACTGGTCCGTCCAGGATATCATCCGCGTGACAGGCAAAGAGTAATGATTTACTTTCTCCAATTGTTGTACAACCCTATGTCCTACCCGGGGCATAGTGGTTTTATTGTCAGGGCCTTGTTTGGTTATGTACATACAATTTATCAATAAATCAAAGGGCGTTTTTCTTCGCATTCAAATGTTGTGATCTCTGTTATTCCTGTTTTATATTTGTTTTGAAAAACAATAAAATGGAAACATGGTTTGTACTAACCTGCATATCCTTGTTTTAAGCTTAACCCTTGTTATTGTAGGACTCACATCGCAGATGACATCGACTATGAACCTTCTACGACTCACTTCGACTTTGATTGCCCGATCTATCAAACTGAGGAAGAGATTGATGAAGACAAAGACCTTCCCGAAGAGTTGGCCTGTTTGTTGAAACAAGAAGAGAAAGTCATTTTGTCTCACGAGGAAGAGATTGAGATTGTGAATCTGGGTTCTGAGGAACTTATCAGAAATGTCAGGATAGGGGCTGCATTGCAGAGTGATGTCAAGCAGAGATTGGTCGAGATGCTTCGAAAGTATAGTGACATCTTTGCTTGGTCATACAAAGATATGCCCGGACTTGATACTGACATCGTGGTCCATTACCTACCACTGCGAGAAGATTGCCCTCCCGTTAAGCAGAAGTTTAGAAGAACACGACCACATATGGCCATTAAGATCAAAGAAGAAGTGCAAAAGCAGCTGGATGTTGGCTTCTTAGCGGTCACTACTTACCCTCCGTGGGTCGCCAACATAGTACATGTACCGAAGAAGGACCGTAAGGTGTGAATGTGCGTCGATTATCGGGATCTGAACAGGGCGAGCCCTAAGGATGATTTCCCGCTCCCTCATATTGATGTGTTGGTCGACAATACAACTCAGTTCTCCATGTTTTCATTCATGGATGGCTTCTCCAGCTATAATCAGATCAAAATGGCGCCGAAGGACATGGAGAAAACTACGTTTATCACACCTTGGGGAACATTTTGCTACAAGGTAATGTCTTTCGGTCTGAAGAACGCAGAGGCCACTTACCAACGAGCAATGGTCACTTTGTTTCATGACATGATTCACCATGAGATTGAAGTCTATGTTAATGACATGATTGCGAAGTCCCAAACGGAGGAGGGACATCTGGTCAATTTGTTGAAGCTTTTTGAGAGGCTTAGGAAGTTCAGGTTGAGGCTGAACCATAACAAGTGTACTTTCGGAGTACGGTCTGGAAAATTACTGGGGTTTATTGTGAGTAAAAAAGACATTGAGGTTGATCCTACGAAGATAAAAGCGATACAAGAGATGCCAGCGCCAAAAACTGAAAAAGAAGTTCGTGGGTTCCTGGGCAGAATAAACTACATTGCAAGGTTTATATCTCAGCTCACGGCCACGTGTGAACCGATGTTCAAACTACTGAAAAAAGATCAGGCGATTATCTGGAACGAGGATTGCCAGAAGGCATTTGATAAGATAAAACAGTATCTGCAGGAACCTCCAATCTTGATACCCCCAGTGGCCGGAAGACCCCTAATCATGTACTTGACAGTTCTTGAGAATAGTATAGGGTGTGTTCTCGGTCAGCACGACGAGACCGGCAGAAAGGAGCATGCCATTTATTACTTGAGTAAAAAGTTCACAGATTGTGAATCCTGTTACTCAATGCTGGAGAAAACGTGTTGCGCACTCGCGTGGGCTGCCAAACGCTTACAACAGTATATGCTCAACCACACAACCATGCTAATTTTGAAGATGGATCCGATCAAGTACGTCTTCAAGAAGCAAGCGCTTTTGGGCAGGATTGCCAGATGGCAAATGGTGTTGACGGAATATGACATTCAGTACGTTTCCCAAAAGGCCATCAAGGGAAGCGTATTATCTGAATACCTTGCCGAACAGCCTATCGAAGATTATCAGCCGATGAAATTTGAATTCCCTGATGAGGATATTATGTTTCTCAAAGCGAAAGATTGTGATGAACCGTTGCTCGACGAGGACCCAGATAGGAATTCCCAGTGAAAATTGATATTTGACGAGGCGGTTAATTCGTACGGAAGTGGTATTGGGGCAATCATTATGACCCCCCATGGATCCCATATCCCGTTCACTGCTAGGTTGATGTTTCCGGTCACCAATAATGAAGCAGAATACGAAGCATGCATCATGGGTTTGGAAGAAGCTATTGATTTGAGAATCAAAAACCTGGATGTATATGGTGACTCGACACTTGTCGTTAACCAAATTAAAGGGGAGTGGGAAACTCGTCAATCAAATTTGGTGTCGTACATGAACTATGCCAGAAGGATGCTTCCGTTCTTTGACCGAGTGGAACTTCATCATGTGCCCAGAGCTGAAAATCAGATGGCTGATGCCTTAGCCACGTTGGCTTCGATGTATAAAGTCAATTTTTGGAATGAAGCTCCAAGAATTGTCCTTTCTCGTCTTGATAGACCTGCATTCGTTTTTGCAATTGAGGAAGCCTCCGACGGCAAGCCATGGTTCCACGATATCCAGACTTTCCTTATGACTAAGGAGTATCCTGCGGGAGCGTCAACCCAGGATAAGAAGACTCTGAGGAGGTTATTTGGAAATTTCTATCTCAATCCTGATGGAGTTCTGTATAAGAGAAACCACGATCTCGTGCTACTCAGATGTGTAGATGAGAAAGAAGCGAGTTTGCTCATGGAAGAAGTCCATGAAGGCACATTTGGTACGCACGCCGGCGGGCATGCTATGACGAGAAAGATCCTGAGAGCAGGATATTACTGGCTGACGATGGAGTCGGATTGCTTTAAATTTGCAAAGAGATGTCATAAATGCCAGATTTATGCTGATAAATTTCATGTGTCGTCGTGCCCGTTGAATGTTATGTCGTCCCCGTGGCCGTTCTCCATGTGGGGCATCGACATGATAGGCAAGATCGAGCCTACTGCATCTAACGGTCATCGTTTCATTTTGGTAGCCATCGACTACTTCACCAAGTGGGTGGAGGCAGCCTTGTATGCCAACGTGACCAAGCAGGTGGTGGCTAGATTCATAAAGAAGGACATCATTTGTCGATACGGAATTCCCGAGCGGATCATTACTGATAATGGTTAGAATCTAAATAACAAGATGATGAAGGAGTTATGCCAGAGCTTCAAAATTGAACATCACAACTCATCTCCTTACCGACCGAAGATGAATGGTGCGGTTGAAGCGGCCAATAAAAACATTAAGAAGATAGTACAGAAGATGGTTGTGACCTATAAAGATTGGCACGAGATGTTGCCATTTGCATTGGACGGTTATCGTATGACGGTACGCACATCAACCGGGGCAACTCTTTTCTCACTAGTGTACGGTATGGAAGTTGTCCTACAGTTAGAAGTTGAGATTCCTTCTTTGCGAGTTTTAGTTGACGTGAAACTCGATGAGTTTTAGCATTGATTGCATATGGTCGTCTGTACCAGAGACGAATGAAGAAAGCTTATGATAAGAAGGTGCGTCCTAGAAGCTTTCAGACGGGTGATCTCGTCCTGAAGAAGATTCTTCCGCCACACTCCGATCATAGGGGCAAGTGGACTCCCAATTACGAAGGTCCATACATCGTCAACAAGGTCTTCTCGGGAGGAGCCTTGTTGTTATCCACGATGGATGGCGAAGATTTTGCTTCCCCTGTGAAGACGCAATTAAAAAATACTTTGCTTAAAAAATGACCCACTGGAAAGAAAAAAGAATATCCAGGCAAAAATGGGGCATCCCGGCGAACCATAAAAAAGGAAAAGGGTTCGGGCAAAAATTAGGGATATAAATGAAAAATGTACACTCGCAAAGTCGAAAACCTGGAAGGGCGACTTTGGCAAAAAAGGGTATCCCGGTGAATCGAAAACCTGAAAGGACGATTCAGGCAAAAGTTAGGGATTTGAAAAGCAAATGACTGCGTTCCGCGTGTGGACTCTCATTGTTTAGCGGTTTGGAAGACCTGGGGGCCGTTTATCTGAATCAATCTCTTCTAAAGCTGAAGCGTCAGAGAAGTATCAAAGTCGAGTGGGTCATAGAGGGATCAACTCATGGTGTTCGTCTACGCCACATTGCCGACATTTGTATATACTGATGTATATTTATGTTATTATGCTTGCGCAACTTCCTCATTTCAGGAGCTTGCATCTGTTGTAAAACATTTTTTCCCATTCAGGGGCTCGTTATCAATAAAACATTTACTATTCAGCAATTCTGTTGATTGTTTAGTTTTTGTCTGTTTTGTTTGCGAAAAAGAACGCCCGATGTTTTTGATAAAATGCGCATACATAAACTTGTTGGCCTAGGCCGATAATTGTTGAAACATTGTATTACCTGAACATTGTCACAGGATGATAACCTCGATAGGTCCCTTTGTGAAGGGTATCTTGTCTGTTTGTTCGTGTTGTTGCAGGTACGACACATTCCAGGCAGTACGTCAGATGTTTTTAAGCAGGATGATTCCTTCTTCCCCAGCGAGTTCAGCAGCGTCTCCCCACGGAGTCTGAACATGGGACCGAGAGCATTGATATGTCTCCCCGAGCAGAGTAGATTCTCCCCAACCTGATGTATCTTGAGGAAGGATCATCATCTCCCCAGATGAGTCATGCGCCGAAGCGTATGTTCATCCTCAGCACCGAGTCAATGTGCAGTTTCTCGTAGAAGACTATTCGCAAGTGTGCAACTCCCGATAGTTTCAGACTGGAGTCTCCAGCGGAATTGAAATTCCCCATAGAGTTGTATTCTCCCCGGCAGGTAGGAGTGATTCCAGCGTCTGGTTACCTTTCTCAGCCGAGTTTACAGTCCCCTAAGAGAGCCGAGTCCTTGAGAGCTATTCGAGCCATGATTGGTTTTCCTCAGTAGAGTGTTGAATAGCTGATGTTGCATTTCCCCAGCGGAGTCGTTATCTCTAGGAAATTTTTGCCGCGAAGGTTGTGCAGTTTATTTCTGCGATTGACATCGTTTTCCTCAGCAGTTATGGTTCGTATACCCAGTTGAGCGGGTTAAGTCTAGTTGAGATTGGTGTGACTTCTTCTTCTCGGCAGGATGATTCCTTCCTCCATCAGAGTGGTTCTTTCTCCTTGACAGGAGGATTTCTCCTTCAGCATTTATTTTGCTGATGAGGTCGTAACATTTTGCATGACTGCATAGCATTTACCCTAAAAGCGTAGCATTTCCACCGTGTGGAGCATTGCGCCATGGTCAAGCATATGCATATGAAACATGAGCTAGGTCGTTACCATTCTTGTTTTGCAGGTGTTCCTCCGCAGAATGGTTTGCTCAAGATGATTCTTGAATTCCCCAGCAAAGTTGTTTGCTTAAGATGATTCTTAGAATCCCCAGTGAATTCGCCAGAATGGGTTGCTCAAGTTGATGCTTAGAGTCCCCGGCAGAGTGTTTGCTCAGGATGATTCCTGAAATCTCCAGCAGAGTTATTGGCTCAGGATGAGTCTTGAAGTCCCTGGAGGAGTTATTTGGCCAAGATGATTCTTGAAATCCTCAGCATCGTTGATTAATCCAGAATGATTTATGGAGCCCTGAAGCAGAGTTACTTGATAGTTCTCCAGGATCCCCAGTGGAGATATGTCATCCTCACCAGGTTTTAAACCAGAGAAGTTGAAACCTCCTTGAAGACTTGATGATTGAAGTCCGGCTGACGCCCAAGAATTTCTTTGAATGCCTGATGGCACGATTAACTTGATTGTTAAAAAGTTCCTAATGACCTGATGAGTCCCGAGGAATCCTTCTGCCACAGCGTCGCAGAATGCCTGACGGCAATATCAGCTATGTATCGCTGGTTACCGAGTGACCAGTAATCCCTTGATGACTTGAGGAAGAAGCTGCAGTGAAATCTAATGATCATCCTGACGGAGATTTAGGCCTGTTGTCGTGCAACTGCCGTTTTAGACTTCAGAGATTGTCCTACCCACCAAAGTATCGCTTACTTGTGCGGTTGGCAAATTTCCGGTTACCGTATGACCAATTCCCCCAGCAGAGTTACCGTGCAACTGTCATGCTCAGTTTCAAAGATGTTCCTACCAATCAGAGTATCGTTTACCTGTGCGGGCGGCAGATCGCCATTTACCGTGTAACCGGTGATCCCTTGATGATTTAAGGACATAGATGATCATCCTGCCGGAGATTTGAGAGTTATCTTTCACCAGTTACCGTGTAATCGGTGATCCCTTGATGATTTGAGGACGAAGATCTACATTGAATCAGAGAATCATCCTGACAGAGATTCAGATTAGTATTTCTCCAGCTAGTTGCCGTGCAACTATTATTTCAGTTTCCGAAGATTTGTTCCCATCAGAGTATCGTGTACTTGTGCAGTTGGAAAATTTTCGGGTTTGTTGGTATTCAATCGTATTTTACCTTGATTGTTTGAGGTTCGTTCGCTCCTCGCCCAGTCAGGTCCAAGCTGCTTGAATAGGGGCAGCTGTTGCTCCCAAAAATTTGCCCAACTTTTCTTTACCTAGCTTATGTTTCATTTCATTCACATTAGCATTATCATTTGCATTTCATTGACATGTATGCAGAAGATCAAGAGGTATGATTACTAATCAAGAGCTACACAAGACTTTGAAGCAAGTTAAGAAGGTTATTCAAGTGTTCAAGGGTTGATATCCTTGTCAGAGAAGTTAAAAGAGCCTCAGAGAGAGTGATTGAAACCAAGGGTGTGTGTCTCCTAACTTGAGAGTTGGGGGAAGCCATCAGATGATTCTGAGGTCATGAAGTTGGATTGAAGGTCTTGAGAGAGCTTATGAGAAGTGTTGAAGATCACTTTGAGGCCTATACCGGTCATTGTGTAAGATTAGGAAGCCTCAGCCATGAGTGATGCAGCTAGGGTTTGACTGGGTCAACCATAAGTCAACTGATGATTTGAAGAAGGTTGAGACCTAATGCAAGAGCCATGTGATCATGGATTGATACATTGAGATGTTCTAAGTATGATTCCAAGGCCAACTCATCATGATTGAAGAGTTTGAGAAGTTTCAGGCTAGGGTTTCTAAGACTTGACAGTGTAAAATCCCCTAGCTTGACCCCTAACTTCAAGGCCATTTAACTCAAGATATGATTTTCATCTCATCTTGACCCTAACATGATTGTTGTAGAGCATGATCTTAGCTTTAATTTGAATACTAGAAGTCCTTTATAGGGTTTATAGAACTCAAGTTATGAGCCAGACAAGTTACAAGTCATCTGAGGCATGTGAATTTGGAGCTTGAAAGTTACCCAACTTGCATGACACTTTTGCTATAGAATTATGATTCCTATGAACTTTTGGTAAACATGAATGTTGTTCCTTATCCTCTTAGCTTTCCAAAGAGTACTAGAAGTCCATGATTGGATTTGTAGAACTCAAGTTATGGCTTTGACAAGTCAAGGGTATTTTGGGTATTTGGGCATTACAGGTCATTTTGAATTATAAGTTAATTTCACTATCTTGCAAGCTTCAAATGGAGTTTTTTTCAACATGAAAGTTGCTCAAAATGATGTTTTTAGCTTATCCAAGTATCAAGATTCCATTGATATGGATTAAAACAAGCATTGGTTGAAGAAAATTCACAAAAAGACCATTTTAATGAATTAAAATGGAAAAATTCAAAACAATTGGTAATGGAATGTTTTCAAGCCAAATTTGTGCTCATTTTGATTGGAAAATAAGTTCTAAACATTTTGGCATAATTACATTTGTGAATTGAGGTATATAACATGGTCATTTGGAGGATTACTTCATGATGAAGTAACATATCAAACACACCCCTTTGGTCGAAATCAAGGAAGGAAAACCATCCAATTACACTCCATGACTGTCAAGCAAGAGAATTGAAGTGAATTGAGAGCCAGAACAAGCCAAATTCGTGCAGACCATAATTGAAATTTTGGAAGAGAGTTGAAAATGAGAAATCACAAATTGGGCTTTGTTTGGGCCTCCAAAGGTGTCAAACAGATTATAAATTGAATTTAGATCATTCCCATAAGTTTCTAGTGGCAAATTCTGTTAAGAATCAGTTGGAGCAAGTGTGTGAAGAAGCTTGAAACTTGGTTTTCGAATTTTGAGATTGAGAGAGTTTCAGAAAGAATTGGACTTCAAGAATTGTTCATCATCATCCATTTAAGGGATCTGCACCTTTTGGAAGCACGTGGAGCTCTAGAAGTCACCAGATTCGAAGCTTTATGTCAGGTTTTTCATCTCATATTTTCTCTTAAGTTATGTGCATTTAAGACCTTAGTTACATGTGGTTAAGCTAGAATTGAAACGTAGATGGATTCTGTATAGGTTTTAGGATGAATCGTGAGAGTTGGTGTTATGGTGATCCAAGTTGTTGTTCATGTATCTCCTTTAATATTGGTTAAAAATGAAAATGAAGACTAGATTAGGAACCTAGGAAGAGAGACGAGCAAGATGATGTAAAGAAATTGAATTTTCATCAAGGTTGGATGTCTGGTACTGGCTCCCGTCGTGAGGTAGGAGATGACCAGCGCTAGGCCGGCCACCGTGGAAAGTTGCAGAGCCACCGTGGTTCTTTTCCCTCCGTTTTAGTGTTTAAACACCCAAGTTATTTCGCAGCCGTTGGATGTCATGGAAGAGTTGAATTTGTAAGCTAATCTGATGATCATAAACGCGTCCACGTGTGGCCTTAGGTCCCTTTAATGAAACGCAGAGTTTCATGAGTTGAAACTCTGGGCCGTGATTCTTGATTTCTACCCACACTCCCCTTTATGAGGCCCAACCATTTAACACGTGAAAACCCTGCTTATTGCACCCCCTGACGTTGTTTCAATTAGGAGAATGTGAAGCTGAATTGATATTTAGTTGGGCCCTTTCCCTAGCGCTATCTGCACCCCTGCGCAGGGCCCATTGACCAATTAACTCATGGATTTCCTACTTACTGCACCTCCCTCTCTTATTTCCTTAATTTCCTTTTCTTTATTTTTTTGTTTTAATTGCTTGTTAGTTTTAATTCATGAAAAATAATAAATGTTGTTAATAAATCTTGACAAAATTTGTGGATATAGGTTGGAATGTCTAGAATATTTCCATGTTTTTTATTTTAATTTTCCATTACTTTTGCAATTAATTTCATATTTTCTATTGTAGTATGTTTTTAATAATGGAATGATTGTGTACTGAATTTGTTGATTTTATTTCTTATTCATGGTATGGAATTAAGACTTAAAATTTTGTGTGCTGGTTATATACATGTTGATGATGTTATGTGATTTTTGTTATGATTTTTAGAAGATTCTAAATAGGGTTTTAGGGTAGTTGTTTAGGAGTGTTCTTTGTTGAATCCCTTTAGTGTACCCTTGAGGTTTTAGGTTTAGTTTGAGCCTTTTGATTTAGGTTTAACCCCTGATTTTTGTGCCATAGCATGTTGATACATGTAGGATAGGGTAGTATTTTCCTTAGAATTTTTAGAAGTGATTTTCCATTATTCCCTTATTTTACAAGTTAATGTTGTTAGGTGACCTTAATCTTAGCTTAGCTTGTAGTTTAACATTAAAGATGAATCTTTAGACAACTCTAGGCTTTGGATTACTCTTTGGTAGTATTAAGACTAGGTTGATACTTAGTTAGAGCTTAGAGTAGGCCTTGATAGAGCATTAACACCTTTTAGTTTAGGTGATCCTTAACTAATCTCTAGAGTTTCAACTTAAGAGTGTTAGGAGGATCAATCTCCCATGAATGGTAGAGTGCTATGGTGGATGCCTTTGGCATACACCATGCTTCCCTTTATTTCAATCTCCCATGAATGGTAGAGTGTCATGGTGGATGCCTTTGGCATACACCATGCTTCCCTTCATTTCAATCTCCCATGAATGGTAGAGTGTCATGGTGGATGCCTTTGGCATACACCATGCTTCCCTTCATCTCAACCTCTCATGAATGGTAGAGCATCATGGTGGATACCTTTGGTATACACCATGCATCCTCTCATTTCTTGATTATTCATGATTGGTTGAATATCATGGTGGATACCTTTGGTATACATCATGCATCCCAACACCCAATTTCTTTCCTTAGGTTAGAAGCCTTGTATGATTACTCGTGGAATGAATCCATTATTTGTCATAAGTCCTTTTCCTCATTCATGATTAAGTGGTGTGTTGCATTAGGATAGTTCATGTTTAGGATAGTTTAAGCATAGATGCATGACTGCATTAAGAGGTTGAGTGGGTCTCCCTCTGCTTGTTTGCATTAAGGGTTGAGGTGATCCTCCCCTTGCTTGTGTGTTGTTTTTCTTTTTCTACTTGACGTATTTTCATAATTGGGGTTGAGTGAGCTCCCTTTGCTTGTCTGTTTTGACTGTTTCTTCTTTGCTTGATTGCTTAGAGGTTGAGTGAGTCTCCCTCTGCTTCTATTGCTGCATTGCATGTGCATCTTTACTGTTTACTATTTACTGTTTATCTGATGCTTTATCTGTTTCTGTATCCCATTGCCATAATCCCCTAGGAATCTCACTTCCTTTGATAAGGAAGTGATGATTAGAACATTAGGATTCTAACCTATGCATGATAACATCTAGGAGTTCCCTGTTTCAAACCTCAACCGTAGGATGAATCCTTGGCATGACAACATTAGGACTTGATAATTTCCCTTTAGTTGTGTCTGTTCTCTCTTCTCATCTTAAAACAAATCAAAATACAATAATAAAGGTTAACTGACGTCGTACGTTACGAGCCTTAAGCTACTTGAGAAAGGGTTGTTGGAGAGTTTCTTTTCAACATCTTAGATGTTTAGTATGGCACCCTTTGGGTGACATGCGACGCATTCACTCTCAGGTCATAGTCTCTAGTGCGATATTGGTTGCAAACATCCATAAAAGACAGTTCTTTCGTAAAAGACAGAAAACAAACTTGAAACCTTTTTGCCCCGTGGGCCCATAATTCAAAAGAAATCTTTTCTGAAGAAAAGAGTGTCGTTAACTCCCAGTTCTACCGCAAACGGTAACGCCTAAGTCTCCAAGGGTCGAGCTGCGTACACTAAATTCCTGGAACTATTTGTTAACCCTACTCGGAAAAACAGATGAATCTGAATTCCCGTTATCCGTATTATCCTGAACTACGTAAGCTCTGATCACTCATATCTGTTGAGAGTACGTAGGCACAATACTGACGTATTGGCGAGCCACCTTCCTCGTACCCCGTAGTTAGTCGAACTACATTGACTCTGATTTCTCATTCTCTGATGAGAATACGTAGGCATAAAGTGCGACGCTTTGCCGAGTCATTTTTCTTTTCAGACCAGTCTTGATAGGTAGATAGTAAACCAACCCGTCAGATAAACACAACAAGCGTGGATCCCATCGAGTACGATGGACGTGAGGGGTGATAATACCTCCCCCTTACGTAAGCGACTCCCGAATCCAGACAATGGTTGCGATGGCCTTGTCTTATACCTTTTCGTCAGGTTTTTCCGATCGTTTCCTTTCCCGTTCTGAGGGATAAATAATGAAAGGTGACGACTCTTCTGTTTTGTCGGCACCTTATTTTCGCGGTAGCGACAATATTCACTTAAAATTAAAAGTTCAAGTGTGATTCGTTGGTCCCAATTGATAATTCGGGGAGAAATTTTATTTGGACTTTAGACGGTGGTGGTTAATTTTACTTTCAAAGTAAAATTGAAAGACGATTAAGGTGCTATTGAAAGTAAAATTAGGGGTTTTCGAAGTTTGGTTTAAAAATTAACCATATTAAAGACGATTAGGCTTTGCTTCGAATATTCGGTATGTTGTTATCGATGTTGGTGTCTATTTTCTCTAATTCATTTGATGATGTCGTGTGCTTCTATTTGGTTCCAAACCAACATATCCAATTCAACTTTTTCTCTTTTCTTTTCACCCACCTCTCAGTTTTCATTTTTCACTTCCCTCTTCTCTCACTTCTCTCTCTTCTTCAATCATTTTTTTCTGCCCTCTTCATCTTTCTCTGTGTCTACCATCTTCGTCTACCTCTTCCCTCTTTCTGTTTCATCTCTCTCTTTCTTGTTTCAACTTCTTCTTTGAAAATAAATCTCACTCCCATCTCTTTTGGAAGCAAAAAATCAAAAGTATGGTTCAAAGTGAAATCAAGAAAAGTATCACGGTGGCGATTTGTGGTGGAGAAACACATTTCCAGCGACGAGTTTGGTGGTGGACTAGTAATATCTATATTACATCCCAAATACCAATACAGTTTCATTGATTCTAATTTAAAAACCAGTGTTCCTCCTACTGTATATTTGTGTTGTTTATTTCAGGGTAATCAAAATGTTGGGATGATTTTCCATGGGTTTCCCAATATTGATCATACTCAAGAATTTGAAAGAAAGGATATCAAAAGATGGCTTCAGTTTCTACGCCATGAAGTAGGCTTTCAGGATGAAGTTACACTTTCAAAAATGAGTGAAGAATTAATTTTTTTCTGCCTTTTCATTCATAAGTTAGGGTTCTATGATATGACTTTTTTCCCTTTACCTTCAGTTAACAAAGCCTTTTGTTATGATTTTCAGGTATTTGTGGCTGCAACATACATTCATGAATGTGTTGGAATTGTTCTGATATGATTTACATGTATTTGGTGAGTTATTTGTTATGGAATTATTCTGCATTCATTCAGATTTTAAAGTATTAACTTACAGTGATGAAGGTTTTGTTAGATCTAGTTATTATGTTTCCAGCAACTACTTAGAATTTTTTGACACTGTGTGAGTTAGTTATTGACAATTTTGGGTTCTGGTTCCTAATGTGAAGTTTCTGGTTATGGTTATGGGGGTCGTATTTGTATAATTACTCTTTGATTTATTCGCAATCAATTTTTCAGAGTTTGTACCGTTCGAATGAATAGACTAGGTTTTCGAGGTTGTCGTCGTTGTCTGGTTGTTTGAATGGTGTTTTAGATTCAATATTATGAGTTTTGTACATAATGCATTAGCCTGACCCATCTTTGATGATAAAGATTAGGGGTTGCATTGTAGATTATGCACCTATTGCAAATTCTAATCCATGATTAAAGGCTTTAGCGATTTTCAGACTCAGTGAACACTGTCATTTGATCAATTGGAAGCAATAAAGATTTAGGATTAAAACCCACCCTTGTTATGTCTGAATTAGAAGTTAAAACACTTATATCACATCTTGGAATTTAAACGATTTGCTATTATTCTATGATACACTATTTAGCACAACTATCTATTCTCTAAGCCAATTGGCCCATTTAACTGTCTATTCTCTAAGCCAATATCCATAAATGTTTGATTCTGATCATATTTCCATCTATGCAATAGTGTTTCGATGTTGATTAGGTGGTGTCGTGTGTTTAGAGAGTTGGGCACTGTTTCAGCACTAACTATCAACCATTACCGATGGTTCTAAAAGCTCATCTGCCGAAAATCCAGATGATTCTTCGACCTTCAATTTGATATGTACTTGATATGGTTATCTATTGTTTGTTAACTTTCTTCATTGTTGTTCTCTTCATACAAACGAGATTTTGAAACTGTTTCCATTTCGAATTCGATGATAATAATCTGCTATTTATGTATTTTACTCAGAATATGTTTATTTAACACATGCAGGGTTTTGTTGATGTTATAGTACTTGTAGCTGGTTTGTCAACAACTTGTAGTAAAAAAATTTACAATCAATTAATACAATTTTTTTCTTGCATATATAAATATATGTGTGTGTGTGTGAGAGAGATGTTGGATCAAACTCTAGTATGGTCGAAGTCTGTTCGCGAGTAATGCGTGTTGTAGTCGAAGTTTGTTCTAACATGCATTAATCAATATTGCTAGGGTTGTTAGCATGTTGAATTGGGCCTTGCTTGTAAACTCAATTGTTTAAGTTAGTTTGTACCCTAAGTTAGCTTGTAATGGGTAATTGTTAAAAATTCCATTAGGTTAGTGTGCTATTTTTCTTATAAATAGGATACTAGTTTCTCAATCTTGTCATAAGGAAAAATAGGAAGATAAAATCCTAATTTCAAAAGAGAGAGGTTATTTTGTTATTCTTGTATACTTGTAATCTTGTTCTAAGAGAAAGGAAAGAATAGTAGTTTAATAACCAATCCTTGTTGTTTTCTTCTTTATTAACCCTAACTCTTGTGTGTTTCTTGATCATTAAGAAAATGTTTATACTTAGTTTTAAGGTATCCGATTCACAACAAATTGGTGCGGTGAGCATGGAGAAGATGCCTTCAAAGTATGAGATTGAAAAGTTCACCAGAGTGAACGACTTCGGTCTGTGGCGCTTAAAGATGAAAGTCCTATTAGTTCAGCAGGGTTGTTTGCAAGCGTTGAATGGTGAGGCAGCCATGGACGTTGCGTTAAAGGCAAAAGAAAAGATGGGAATGATCGAGAAAGCCCACAACACAATATTGTTGAGCCTTGGTGATAAGATTCTTCCACAGGTATTAAAGGAGACTACAGCATCAGAATTATGGGTGAAACTTGAAAGTTTGTACATGACCAAATCTCTGGTGAATCGACTCTACCTGAAGCAAGATTTATATTCATTCAAGATAAGTGAAAATAAGTGTTGGCTGAGCAGTTGGATATGTTCAACAAGCTGATTCTTGATCTTGAAAATATTGATGTGAAGATCGATGATGAAGATCAAGCACTGTTGTTGTTGTATGCTTTGCTCAGAACACATGCTGACTTCAAAGAAACTCTCTTGTATGAAAGGAAGTCCCTGACCTTTGAAGAAGTTCAATCAGCCTTGTATTCTAAGGACTTGAACGAACGATAGGAGCATAAACCTTCGACGGTGGGTGAAGGTTTGGCCGTTAAGGGAAAATTCTTGCGAAAGGATGGTAAGTTTGAAAAGAAGAAAGGTAAAAGTAAACAGAAATCTTATAGTGGCGAAACATCTACTATTTGATGTTATCACTGTAAGAAGGAGGGTCACATAAGAAAGGTGTGCCTTGAACGCCTAAAAGATCATGGAGGTAATGGTAATGCAGCCATTGTTCAAGATGACTTCAAATCGTCTAATGTTCTTGTGGTTTCAAATGGCGACTCGAGAAAAGAGTGGATTATGGATTCGGGTTGCACTTGGCACATGACTCCAAACAGAGAATTGTTCGAGGAGCTATGTGATCAAGATGATGGATCTGTGTTGCTGGGAAACAACAAATATTGCAAAATTGCAGGTATTGGATCTGTGAGATTCAAGCTCCATGATGAGTCAATAACGTTATTGACTGAAGTCAGGTACGTACCTGACTTGAAGAGAAATTTGATTTCTCTTGGTGAATTCGGCAGAAAAGGATACGTTTTTCAAGGAGAGAAAAGTATCCTAAAAATCATGAAGAGGTCGAAGGAAGTCTTGAGAGGTGTGAAGAAACAAAACTTTTATACCCTTGAGGCTGAGGTTGTAAGTGGTTCGATAAATGTTGCATCCACGAAACCTATGTTGAAAACAGAATTATGGCATATGAGATTGGGCCACGTCAGCGAAAGAGGCCTGGTCGAATTGGGGAAGCAGAACCTGCTAGGAGGTGACAAAGTCGAAAAGTTGGAATTTTGTGAATCTTGTGTATTTGGTAAATCCTGTAGGGTGAAGTTTAACAAAGGCAAGTAAAGAACACATGGATCCCTGGATTACATTCATGCTGATCTTTGGAGGCCTGCAAGGAATCCTCCACACTCAGGTGCAAGGTATTTGCTATCCATTGTTGATGACTATTCCAGAAACTATGGGTATTCATTCAGAAGACGAAGGGTGAAAATTTTGAGAATTTCAAAAGTTGGAAGATTCTGGTCGAAACTCAAACTGGCAGAAAGGTTAAGAGTTTGAGAACCGACAATGGCCCTGAATTCTGCAACGAAGCGTTCAACAGTTACTGTGTTGAGTCTGGAATTGCAAGGCATAAGACTGTAGTAGGTACTCCTCAATAAAATGGCTTAGCTGAGAGATTCAATCGACAATCCTTGAAAGGGTTAGTTGCATGTTGGTTAGTGAGGGATTGAAGAAGGGTTTTGGGTGGAAGTTGTTTCAACAGCATCTTACCTGATAATAGATGTCCCTCGACTGCCTTGGGAATGAAGACACCTGAAGAAGTTTGTTCGGGACATCCACCTAGTCTCGATAGACTGAGAGTATTTGGCTGTGTGGCCTATGCTCATATTAGGCAAGACAATGTCGAACTTAGAGCTCTGAAATGCATGTTCATGGGATACCCTGAAGGAGTCAAAGCTTATAGGCTATGGTGCCTAGAGCCAGGTCACAGAAGGTGTGTCACTAGTCGAGATGTAGTTTTCAATGAAGCAGAGATGTATTTCAAGAAAACTGATGATGATGACGAAGAATTGGAACAAAGAGAGATTCCTGTTGAGGTGGAGCATGTTGATGCTGAATTGTATACCCCAAATAAAGTCAAAGAAGACGCAGAAGATGTTGTTGAAGATGAGGAGGCTGATAATGACTACTTTCTAGCAAGAGACGGGTCGAAGAGAGTCATCAAGCCACCTCAGAGACTTGGGTATGCAAATCTTATAGCTTATGCCTTAATCTCTGCAAGTGAGGTTCTAGACGAAGAACCTAGAGACTATAAGGAAGTTATGAGGAGTCGAAAAAAGACTGAATGGATGAAGGCCATGGATGATGAGATGAAATCTCTTCATGATAAAAATACCTGGGAACTTATCAAGAAACCTACTGGAGCCAGGTTAGTCAGCTATAAATGGATTTTCAAAGTTAAGGAAGGAATCGAATGAGTGGCGTCGAAGAGATACAACGCAAGATTGGTTGCTAGGGGGTTCACTCAAAAAGAAGGTATCGACTTTAATGATGGGTTCTCTCCTGTTGTGAAGCACATATCTATTCGAATGTTGCTTGCCATGGTGGCCCAGTTCGACCTTGAACTGGAACAGATGGATGTGAAGATTGTGTTCTTGTATGGTGATCTAGATGAAACAATCCTGATGAGGCAACCTGAAGGGTATGTCGAAAGGGGGAAGGAAGATCATGTGAGCAAAATGAATAGATCTTTATATAGACTGAAACAATCTCCTCGACAGTGGAATAGGAGATTCGACAAGTTCATGGCACATATAAGTTTCATCAGAAGTCAGTTCGACCACTGCGTTTACTTCAGATTTCGACCGGGTAATTAATTTGTTATTTTGTTGCTCTATGTGGATGATATTCTAATAGCAAGCAACAATGTCGAAGAGGTAATGAGGGTGAAGGCTGAACTCAATAAAGAGTTCGACATGAAGGATCTCGGAGCTGCATCCAGGATTCTTGGGATGGACATCTGGAGAGATAGAAAGCAGTCGAAATTATGCTTATCTCAAGAGGCATACCTACAGAAGGTTCTCGAAAAGTTTGGTATGTCAAATTCAAAGCCTGTTGTGACTCCGACAAACCCTCAATTCAAGCTGAGTATAGATCAGTGTCCCAACACTGATGTTGAAAGAACTTATATGAATAGCATTCCATATGCTAACATAGTAGGTTCTTTGATGTATGCTATGGTCTGTACTAGACCCGACATAGCATATGCAGTAAGTCTTGTAAGCAGGTACATGGCGAATCCTGGAAAGGCTCATTGGCAAGCATTGAAATGGATTTTAAGGTACATAAATGGGTCTCTGAATAGAGTCCTAATTTATGGTGGAGCCTTGGGTGAAGACAGTAAGCAGTAATCAAAGGATATGTCGACTTTGATTATGCAGGTTGTATAGATTCCAGAAAATCTATCTCTGAATATGTGTTCACTATGTTTGGGACAACAATCAGTTGGAAAGCAACACTTCAGAAGTTCTTTGCCTTATCAACCACTGAAGCGGAGTATATTGCCCTTACTGAAGTTGTGAAGAAAGCATTGTGGCTTGAAGGTTTTGCAAAGGAGCTAAACCTTCAAGGTTGAGTTATCACTATTAAATGTGATAGTCAAAGTGCAATACACCTGTCGAAAAATTCAGCCTATCATAAGCGAATCAAGCGCATTGATGTGAGGCTGCATTTCATCAGAGGGGTAATCGAGCGTGGAGAAGTCCAAGTGCTGAAGGTTTCGACAGATCATAATGTTGCTGATATGATCACCAAGACGTTACCCAGTTGCAAGTTTTTCCATTGTATGCAGTTAATAAAGCTGCATAAAGAAATCTAGTTTCTTGATGTTATAGAGTTAGATCCAAGGTGGAGATATGTGAGATGTTGGATTGAACTCTAGTATGGTCGAAGTCTGTTCGCGAGAAATGCGTGTTGTAGTAGAAGCTTGTTCTAATATGCATTAATCAATATTGCTAGGGTTGTTAGCATGTTGAATTAGGCATTGCTTATGAGCCCAATTGTTTAAGTTAGCTTGTACCCTAAGTTAGCTTGTAATGGGTAATTGTTAAAAAGCTCATTAGGTTAGTCTGCTGTTTTTTTTATAAATAAGATACTAGTTTCTCAATCTTGTCATAAGGAAACATAGGAAGATAAAATCCTAATTTCAAGAGAGAGAGGTTATTTTGTTATACTTGTATACTTGTAATCTTGTTCTAAGAGAAAGGAAATAATAGCAGTTTAATAACCAATCCTTGTTGTTTTCTTCTTTATTAACCCTAACCCTTGTGTGTTTCTTGATCATTAAAAAATTGTTTATACTTAGTTTGAAGGTATCCGATACACAATAATATATATATATATATATATATATATATACACACACACACACACACACACACACACACACACATACATATATATATATATATATATATATATATATATATATATATATATATATATATATATATATATATATATATATATATATATATATATATATATATATATATATATATATATATAATCGTTGACTTATGAATGGATCACTAGGTGTCTTCCAGAATTATAGAGGACAGGTGGATCACTGGGTGGAGCCATATCTCTGAATTATTGTTGAACGCTTGAATCAGACTGAAAATTCATATTTGAAATGTGTTTTCATGCAATTGGCAAAGGGATTTTTCAATCAATAATACATGAATGAAAATGTTTGGAAATTGCTTTTGTTGCTTCCTGATTATGATGTTTTGACATGATAAACACTTTGGATGTTTCTGTTCATTTTCGTTGTTTATTGAAATCATTATGCTCTGTAATTTTGTTAACATGGCGCTTCAAGGAGCTTCAAAGATTATTTATTGTTTTAAACTTTCAAGATATATTTTAAATTTTAAATTTATCAAAATTCTATGGATTTAACATTTGTATTATGGTTGTCTATGCAAATGTGACATTGTAACCTTCTTTGATTTATGTAGTAAGTTCTACCTTTGTTGTTGTAGTTCTGATACAAACACGAAACACCTAATGTTGTCCATTATAACTTCATATGGATTTCACTTCCTTGTCTGCTATAGTTTCTATGTAAAGAATACAATTTAAATAAATTTGAGGCTTTATATGCTTGACCCCATTGAGCTTTATAAATTCGAGGTTGTTAGTTTGCTAAGTTTCTCAAAGATATTACTCAGACATGAAAGTGACATCACAATAATACTTTTCTAAGAAGAATCATTTTTTTCATATTGCATATGCCCTTTACTACAATGAAACATTGAGTCTTAGTATATTGCAAAAGTTGGGTGTTGCGTCTGAGTTCTTCCACCTTTTGTTTCATTTGTTAAGACAAGTCAAAAAGAGTGGTTTCCATGCTAATTTCAAAAGTTATGCTCTTTTTACCCATATATTTCTCTTGTGTTACTTGGTATTTCCATCTTCCTTAGTCTATCAAAATGGGATCGAACTGGTTGAACTGTGATCGATTCAAACATTTCATTATTTTGTCCATTTTAGTCGTAGTTCAATCGATTATATCAGTTGAAATATAAATTGAAGGTTTTGTCAGCTCGATCTCCAGTCCATCTTTTAAGACACTACTATATATGAATCTTCACATGTTGGAGTGGAGTCAATGCATAAAGATAGGTTGTATGTACTATTTTTGGATGATGATGTTCAGCTACATCCTAGATCAATTAGATTAATCACTCTTGAAATGGAAAAGAATCTTGAGGTATGTCTTAAAAGTATGTGTCATACCCCAAAATTTACCCTCAGATCCTTTGATCATTTCATATCATTTTAAGTCAGCCATTTTTTTGCATTTTTTTAGTTAAACATTTAATTGATCATTAGTCATGCATTTTTAGTCAATTTTATCATTCCATTTTAGAATTTGTTTTTTTTATCTTAAGATATTATTTAGAATTGATTAAGTTTAATTTTTTCAATTTAGTTTAATTTTAATTTAGTTCTTTTTTAATATAGTTTATTTTTAACATAGTTATTTTTTTTAATTTAGTTTATATTTTAATTTAGTTTTTGTTTTATTTTATTTTATATTTTAGTTAAGTATTTATTTTGAATTAAATTTAATTTAGGTAGTTTTTTTAATTAGTTTTTATTTTAATAGGTTTAAGTTCAATTAGTTTTTGTTATTGTATTATTTTTCTTTGTCTTAATGAATTCAAAAATACTACATTTCAAAAATCTGCTACAGCCAAGAGCACAACCGTACCACAACCTATCCTATACAACAAGATAAGGACTTGCATTTACACCAAAATAGAATTGTTACTACTTGCACCAATACCTGCAATGCTTCAAACTAAGACCATGACAAAACCATGGAATCTGCAGCAATTGTCCAAAAGCTTAAGCCCTATAACCTTTGTCACATGAAAACATACAAGACAATGACAACCTTCAACAAAACCTGTTATTGAAAATGACATGAAAAAACAAGATCTGAAGAAAAAAAAACAGGTTTGTGGAAGTTAAAAAGAGGAGACAACATAGGAAAAAGAAAGGAAACAAAAACTTTCATCAAGATCCCCCTCATATCAATACTGTATTAGGTCCTTCATTTTGTTTTCTCTTAACAACATCCAACCAACATCACCACATCAGTGAAAAAATCCAGTAACGTTTGATACAGCTTCAATCTTACTCATTTAACCTGGAGCTTCACCAACTAAGCACCTTTGTTCAAGTTTTGAGACCCAACCTTCAACCACACAATAACAACTTACTGCCAACTGCATTACCATAACACTACCATAATAGCACCAGCCTTAAGCAACTTAAAGCCAAACATCTACATACAGCAACTCCCTCCAACTGGTACGGTAGTTATTCCCAACACCACTCTGACCAAACACAAAGTTATCCAGTCTAAAAATCTGACCATATAGTCCAGACCGGACACTGTCCATGGTACCCGGTTCAAGATCCATAAGAACCGCTCAAGGAACATACTGACCACAACTAGCTTCATTGTAATAGACGTTAATTCTCTCCGATTGAAGATCTGTGTCGCCGCCATACCTTCTGGTTGGGTCGATTTCGTGTTCGTCGCAAACTATGAAAGATAGGAGAAATAGAGTAACGTCGTGGGAGTAACAAAACGGCGAGGTTTAGATCTGGAATAGAGAAAAATAAAACAGGTAGCAAGAGTGATACGAGTCTGAGAGAGAGCAAGAGAAGGAGCCAAGTGAGATTAGAATCATGAGAAGAAGATGATGATGAATCATGGAGAAAGGACGATGTGAATTTGATTCGAGGTTTTGTTCATATTTGTTATTTTCTTTCTTTCTTGTGATGCCCTTCTGTGACACGAGCTTCTTTTGAAACAAAGCATTAGGTTTTGCTAATGTAGGTTGACTGGGTCAAACCGACCCGTTTTCGACCCGACCCAGGCTAGTTTTTTATTTTTTTTGTTCTTTCTTTTTTTCTTGTTGTTGCCAGTTTTTGGGAGTTTTCTTGGGCTTTAGAGTCCAAATGTTCTTATACTCACACACCACATACTCATGTTAAACACCTCTCCCTTTTTTAGTTTAACTAGATTTTAAGATTTTAGTTTAATTAATTTTAATTAATTAGTTTTAGCTAAGTTTCAATTTAATTAACTAATCAGTTAGTTTTATATTAATTAGTTTTTTTATATTTAGCATTTGGTTTAGTTAATATTGTTAAATTAGATTTAGTAAATTTGAGTTTTAGAATTTAGGTAGTTAGTTAATTGGAGTTTTTTTCAGATTAGTTTTTAATTAGATAAAAAATGTATTATTAGAATTTGTTTAATTAGTTTTTTTTTAAAATTAGTTAATTAGTTTTATTATATTTAGAATTAGAATTAGTTTTTAAAATTAGTTAGTTAGTTTTTTAATTAGACTTAATCAATTAGTTTTTAATTTAATTAGTTTAATTAGCTAATTAGTTTGCTAATTATTTTTCTTTAGTTTAATAAGAATGAGGTTTAATTAGATTTTATTTAATTCTCAAGCTAATCTTGACTATCCCCGTTTTCATTTTAGTTAATTTTTGATGTTCATGTTGAATGTAGTTCTTGATGCTTTGGGCTGTGATTAAATCCTGATCTTGATGTCCTATCTTTTGAGTTTTTGACTTACCTGAGCATTTTGTTGTATATATTTTTATTCATCTTACACTTGATACTGGAGGTTCATCTCTTTGTTCCTCAGTTGCTTACTCCCTGTTCCAAGAGAAGGGTTCCCCTCGTTGACTGTCATGTCACACTTAGCTTAACCTTAGGTTCTTACCCATGTTTACCTTTGCCATAGGACTTGGAGTCATCGTGCTCTATTTAGTCGTCCCTCCGTGGATATTTCCTTCCTTGCTAACTTAACCTTAGTTTAGAGTCGTCGCACTCTATGTAGGTGTCTCACCGCAGGAATTTACTCTTTTCCCTTTGGAACCTTGACCACAGTCAAGAGTTCCTCACGCCTTTTGAGGGGAACTAAGGTTGCTCTGATTCCATTCCCGTCAGGATACGTAGGCACGAGATATGATGTCTTGGCGATAAGGATGTCAATGAACCGAACCAACTCGAAAATAGTTCGGAATTCGATTCGACAATTAAATCATTGAACTAGGTTCATGAACCAAATGAGTTGAGTATGAGCAAAAAATTAAGTTCGTTAACTAAATAAGTTGAACTTGAACTATACATAGTTCGACTCGTTAGGTTCATGAGTCAACTCGATTACATATGAGAAGAATTATACTATCTAACTGTCTTTAAGATTAGGTTTAAATATTTACTCCAAATCTTAGACAAATCTAATCTTCAATTTAGTAGTTTTTGAATTAGACTCTCAAATGTATCTCTTGAAAGTTGTGTAGGTTTTGAATTAGTAGATTTCGAAGATAAAGTTAAATTTCAATATGATAACTTTTATTTTAATATTTTATTTTAAAAAATATTTATTTATTTAAAATGTCAAATATACTAAATATATATATATATATATATATATATATATATATATATATATATATATATATATATATATATATATATATATATATATATATATATATATATATATATATATATATATATATATATATATATATATATATATATATATATATATATATATATTAAAAAAATAGTTTTTAAGTCCGTGAATCATGTGAGCTGAACCTAATGAGATGAACCTAACGAGTTGAACTGAATTGTTCATGAACTTATAACGAGTCGAGTTTGAGGTTAAAAAAAGTTCGTGTCGAACTCGAACTCGAACCAATTCTTAACGAGTCGAGCCGAGCTGAGGTGAGTTCGACTCGACTCATTTCCAGCCCTACTTGGCGAGCATACTTTGTATATACTTTAGATCTTTACTTTAGAACTTTTCCCTTAGAAAACAACTTTAGCATGACATAAATACTAACAAGAGGTTCCTGTAGAGTACTACAGATACTTAGGATTCTAACACCTTCCCTAGGTATAACCAACCCCGAACTTTAGATCTCTTAGCTGTGTTGTTACATAGAGCACTTAGGTTTTTCTTCGATCTTTACCTTTTCCTTTGGATAAATCAAAGCTTGGTGGTGAACTTCATGATTTGTGATTCAAGTTAATTCAATAGCTTGATATCCGATTCTCACCACAACAGAAATGGCGACTTCACTGGGGACATTTTCCTAAGAGGGTTAAACCCACCTTATTTATATTTGTGTTTGCTACATGTTTGCTTGCTTGTATATTTGTTTATATTTGTACATATATCTATTTGTGCCTGGATTTTTCTGTATGCAGGGTTGTTACCTTGCGTGGTGAGCATAAGTCCTATACCCGAACTTGAGTGCACCTATGATAGGAGGGTGGTATACTCGAGAAGCCTTATAGGGAGTTGATTCCCAACCAAGCTGACTTGAGAAACCACCGCTCAGTGGAGGCCCTCTTGGGTGTAGTTTTGTTGAACGAGTATTTGTGAAAACATTACTACTTCCAACCTAGGAGCCTGTGAAACTGAGGACCTTTAGTTACCCTTTACCCCCACTTGACCTTTTAGGACGTAGTGCGATGACTATGAGGGAGTAGTCTGAAGTAGTTGATATGCGGTACTACACTCAGACGATACTCTCTTGAGAATACTATTGATTTCCAAATAGTTGGTATGTCGATAATATTCGAAAGATGGGCCGATGACTTTGGGAACTTTGTTAGAACCCGTTGTGCAGGTGCTTTACCCCTAGTACACACCCTGTGGTTGGTTCTTTACCCAGACCTCATGTTATGATCTCGAACCTTTGATCATGTTATATGTTTTTTGCATCCTATCTTGCATCGCATTGCATTGCATTTGCATCTTTGCATGGTTCATTGCATACCTCTGTCTATCCAGTAACTCATGTCCAGTTGTGTCTATCTTCCAGTGTACCTCTGAGTCTCAAGCTGATTCCTCGGTATCGATATCAGACTAGAGCTAACTATAGAAGAAGGATGTCAGAGCAAGAAGTATACAATGTAGAGATCCGAATGGAGATCGATGAGTTGAAATCAGGCATGACCAAGCTCACCGAGATGCTTCAAGTCCTAATTATCAGAGGAGAGTAATCTCAAAGGACTGTCTTTCAGGAAGTTTCAAGTGTTGATCCTCCACCTGTTCAGATGTCGCCTTCAACTTGACCAGAGTTTGGTTTACCTCACAACTACTCTCCACCCCTTGCATCTACTGCTATGATTGGTCAGACTGTCAGACCAGTTTTCAAGCTCCCGTCTTTGCTGAGCCCAGACCTATGGTCCACACTGTTACCCCAAACTGACTGAGCTCCCTTTGAGAATCCTCTCTATGAGTATAATGCTGCCAATGCTCAAAGGGAAGACCATGAAGATTTTGTTGAGCCTGAGGTTGTCTATGAACAGTTTCAGATCATAGATAAGAGGCTCATCTCTTTGTTCCTCAGTTGCTTACTCCCTGTTCCAAAGAGAAGGGTTCCCCTCGTTGACTGCCATGTCATACTTAGCCTAACCTTAGGTTCTTACCCATGTTTACCTTTGTCATAGGACTTGGAGTCGTCGTGCTTTATTTAGTCGGCCCGCCGTTGACATTCCCTTCCTTGCTAACTTAACCTTAGTTTAGAGTCGCCACACTCTATGTAGGTGTCTCACCGCAGGCATTTACTCTTTTCCCTTTGGAATCTTGACCACAGTCAAGAGTTCCTCACCCCTTTTGAGGGGAACTACGGTTGCTCTGATTCCATTCCCGTCAGGATACGTAGGCACGAGATGCAATGTCTTGATGAGCATACTTTATATATACTTTATATCTTTACTTTAGCACTTTTCCCTTAGAAATCAACTTTATCATGACATAAATACTAACAAGAGATTCCTGTAGAGTACTATAGATACTTAGGATGCTAACACCTTCCCTAGGTATAACTAAGCCCCCGAACCTTAGATTTCTTAGCTGTGTTGTTACATAGCGCACTTAGGGTTTTCTTTGATCTTTACCCTTTCCTTTGGATAAATCAAAGCTCGATGGTGAACTTCATGATTTTTGATTCAAGTTAATTCAATAACTTGATATCCAATTCTCACTGCAACATTATGAAAAACTCCGCATTCGCGTAGTTAATTTTTTGGCTGTTATTATATTTGAATTGTCATGTCTCCATCCAATGACCACCAATATGCTATAGATACGTGAATATATGCAAGAAGTCTAAATTGAAACTATAATAATCTGGTTACACTCTCTAACTGTTTGTTTTAATATGTAACATATATTTATTCAAGTTGGATATCCTCTTGATTTGCCATATGAAAGTTTAGGAAGTTACTGCATATATGAATACCATATGGTAAACAACTACATCTAAATCCATATCTCAATTTTATACTAAACTAAACCTGATCGTTACGATACGAAACTCTAATGTGTGTTCCTATCTATTGTTTAAGTTCCACAACCATGTTCAATGGGATTCATCACTGGTGGAAAAACATTCTTTTTGTGGGGAAGGTGCATGATGGCAAATAGCTTCGACTTTTTTCTTTTTCTTTGGTTTGTACAATTTTTTTTTTACAGTCTAACTATTTTTTCTTCTCTCCAGATCCATGCTGAAGATTTTAGGTAAGATATGACTCTTGCAGCCATAGCTAGTAAGTAATTAATATTGTTATCAATTTCTGGTTTTCATTTATGTTTATTTTGTTGTTCATTGCAATAATATTTTTGCTTTCAAGTGCTCATAAAAATTTCATCACCTCTCCTCTGGTTGTCATATTTCCTCATCCACTTGCAAACTATGTAAACTAAATTTTTGTTCTGCATTCTCTGTTAATTAGGTTAATTACATTTGTTTTAGAGTCGTACACGACGAAAATTAATTGCGTGATGAACCGTGCATTGCTTTTCGTTCACTGTTATTGTGTGGGGGTTTGTATCTCTGTTCATTATGGTGATAGTTCATGTTGTAGCAGCAATACAGTTTCACTATAAAGGATACTCTGGTGATGAAATGACATGCAATTTCCATTGTGAGAATACTGCTTTTATGGTAGGTTGTTAGTGTTAATTCATGTATGAACAATCAGTTGGATTCTGATACTGAATGATGAATTCTCTCAGGGTTATCACTGATGTACTTTCTATTCATATGCACTTTTCTTGAGTTTCTTTCAATATGGAACTTGACAAGGATAGAAGTTCAATTATGCAATGTTTTGTCACCAGAGGCACCTCCACTTTCTATTATTGACTATAATTGGTGTCTTGTAAGTATTTCTACTAGCTCATAATCAAAAAGTAAGTGATTTTTTTAATTGGCTTTGTTTTCTTGAGCAGGTTTTCATTGCTATGGTGGTGGATAACTTTATATACCATATTGTTTACTGTGAAAATTAGTAAACAACCGCTGGTCTTCCAAATCGAAAAAGAATTTGGTTACTTACAGGATCGACCATACTGATCCTAAGACATGTGGTAGTAATTATTAAAATAAAGTTTGGAAACTATTGAATACTTCGACAATATTCATGATATAAAAGTTAACAACTTTAAAGATTCAAAGAAAGAAAATTGCATAAACTTAACCAAAAATCAAGTAAACGCATTAAAAATAACTTGGGCAATAAAGAAGATAAACTTGTGGTAAAAAGACAAAACTTGAATTAAAGTGTAAAGATATGGTGTTTTGTCAAAAGCACATTTTCTCAACACACTCTTTTGTTTGCACACGTGTACTTTGAGTAATTTTTAGAGATTTTGTACAACTTTAAACACACCCAGTCCTAACGCTAAGACTTCCTATTTATAATATCGAAATAACTTCCCCTAATGGCCTTCCTACAAAAATAAGACAAGTGGCGTTCGACATGTCTTCTTTTTTGAAAAGGCTCCACGTGTCTCTTTCAAAAATCTGGATAAGAACAAAGTTCTCTCCTTCATTTGAATTTAAATCTTACGTCGAAAACTCCATCAGTAATTCTCTGTCGAATCAACTTCCAAGAATTAGAATATTTTCCCAAATCCGTTCAGCATATTCTCCTTGTACAAAAAGGTAACTCCGACCAAAAATAACTAGGTTTCACAATTTTGTCGAAACTTGTCACAACTTCATATAAATTGATTTTTTCTTTATTATTTCCATTAATCCAAACTAGGCGTCGAACTTGGGAGTTAACACATATGTCTGTAATTCTTTCTCATTTCTCTCAATTAATTAATTGGTCTGGTATTCGATATGATTTAAAAGACAAGAAAATTTGCAAGGTACGTTGGCTATTCTTAATTAAATGCATATCTATAAGTATTCATCATATAAGAACTTATGTATAAGTTGTTTCTACAATCAAAGAGAACGACAAAAAAAATCTAACTGCAATAAGAAAATAACTTTAAAATAGCTTACGAACGCAACCGATATTTTCATAACTTTTCGAATCCTTTACTAAACCATAAATTTTTGTTCATTGTATTTTTCAGATAGATAGAACTCCAACAAAGAAGGATATGCTTCCAGTATTCACATACTTTGGAGAAAAACATTTATATGGAAGGATAGGGTTTCCTTTGAAAGAATCGTTCTTTAGTTCATTGTCGAAAACTTTCGCAAATGACGTCAACCAAAATGATCTGAATAACTAAGAAAGAATAGCTTTATTTAGCATTGAATGATTGATTCATTAGTTATGTACAAGCTTAGTTACTTTTTTCGATCTTGTAAAATGTTTTGTAATTTTAACAATTCAGTCTTGTAATTATGTATAATAGATAAGAACCACCAATGGTACATATAGTGGCTAAGTGTACTTATAGTTAATAATTTGTATTCAATTTTATGAATCACATGGAAATGACGGGATTATCCTACGATTCATATGCTAACAACTTAAATACTATTGAATTCCATGTCTTGAAAATTCTGATTGAACCCAAGTAAACATTAGATCTTAATGAAATGTTGTTTGAATTTCATCTTCATTTGTTGGAATAAATTTATTTTTAATAAATTATTTTTATTTCTGTTACTATTATTATTAAGTTTTGTCTTTATTTCAATATCTTTCATTTCAATATAGTTTTAATAAATTTTATTTTTTCATATCGTAAAAATTATTTGAAATAGAAAAAATGAAATTACTGATTCAATTATTGTTATAAACGAGAACAACTTTACTATTGATTCAAATATTTTTCTAAATATTTTCAAAGCAAAAATAATATTTATATACGGAAAAAAACACATTGTTGATTCAAATATTTTTATATATGGAAATAACTTTACTATTGACTCAAATATTTTTATAAATAATATCAAAACAAAAATAATATTTATATATGAAAAAAATACATTTCTTATTAAAATATTTTTATATACAGAAAAAAATATTATCATTATAAACGAGAACAACTTTACTACTGATCTGAATATTGAATAATAGAAATTTAACGACCATATTTTCAAATATGTGAAAAAGATTAAGGAAACTTATTAAAAAAAGATTGAGTACATATTTAAAAATTGTATTCTATCTTATAAAATAATATCTTATTTGTAAAAAAATTAAAACGATAATTTATCTAATACAAGTTTCAATAATTTTTATTTTTAATCATATTATTCTTGATATTGTTGTTTAACTTTCATCTTCTAAATTTATTACCATTTAAACTTAAATTTAGTATTATTCTTAGTTTTTTTTTCAACTTTCAATTTTTATAACAGTTTGCAAACAAATGCTCGTCCAAAACCATATTCCACCCAAAAACGTACATCGTGCATAGCCACACGTTTCTTACTAGTTGATGGTAAAATAGGAAGACATTTATCTTTATCTAATATTTTAAAGCATTAAGTATATATATCACATCTCTTATAGATCCAATTATCTCTCCTCCAAGTGTGTGTTATCCACATGCTATAATCGAATTCAATCTCTCTTCCGCACCAGGATTTTTATATTGTTTGTTATAGATTCTAGAAGGGCATCTAGAGAAATAATGAGACAATGTTACATGACCATAATAGAGAGGTGACACACATTCACTCAAAATTTTAAGGTTCAAGTGTGAGTCGTTAGTCCTAATTGATAATTTGGGAAGGAATTTTATTTGGACTTTAGACAGTGGTGGTTAATTTTACTTTCAAAGTAAAATTAAAAGACGATTAAGGTGCTATTGAAAGTAAAATTATGGGTTTTGAAGTTTGGTAAGAAAGAACAATCGTGGAAATAAAAACTTGTTGGAAAATTAATTAGATTAATGACGATTAGGATTTGCTTTGAATACCCAATATGTCGTTATCGATGTTGGTGTCTATTTTCCCTATGTTGATTTCTGAACAATTACGGACACTTTAACTTAGATATTATACACAATAACTTGGTGAATAACTCACCATTCTACACTACTGATCTGACCTGATCAGAAGGGGATCACGGACTGGCCACACTCTGTTGGGCTGCTACCTGTTCGCCGGTGATGAGGAGGAGAAGGGGGGTGTACCTGCAAGACACTCCGATGCCAAAGTAAGAAGTTGGGCAGAGTGGAAGCAATAGTACAGAAAAGGGGCAAAAAGAGTTACCTGACCCTCTTGAGGAAGAGGGTATTTATAGAGAGACCCCAGCGCTGGGCCAACGGTCATTAGGGCTGAACTGGATGACCAGGCCCAACCCTAATGACTGCTAGGGCTTACGTGGCGTAGTGAAGACCAGGACGTGGTCTTCGCCCTAGTTCAACCGCTCCTAGATCTCCGAAAAGTGGGTTTGACCTGCTCTTTCGGAGGTGGGCAGTTGGCTGGTGACGTGTCCCCGCGGAGGGGAGCACGTGGAGAACGTGCGCCGGACACGTTGTTCTCCCCGCGGAGGGGAGCTCGCGAGATACTCCGGAGCGCGTTGTTCTCCCCGCGGAGGGGACGGACCACGGTCGCGCTTTGGTGAGCCGGGGACGGTTCTGCTCGTCTGGCGTGGTGGCTGATGAAAGGTTGTTGGGACGTTGCTTGTGTTCGGCAGCCTGCCCTACTCATCTTGAGGGACGCACGTGCCCGGCGTGCCCGATTCGCCTGTTGGGCCGTACGCGGTATTGGGCCTGCCGAAGTTGGGCCCCATACCGGAACAGGAGCCCCCCAAGTCGAAGCTCTGGGGAGAGAGCGAGGACTTAAGGTCGCTGCGTCTGGAACGGGCACTCGCGCGAAGATCTCCGGTCGTCGGCAGAGCGGGGAGAAGGCAGGTGAGGGGACACGACTGTCAGGTTGCCGCCACGTGTCTTGCGTTAAGCGGTCGTAGGGGCGGCTATCCTATGTCATTAATGAGCCTAGGGTCGCTTCGAGTCCCGCGCCGGGTTATAAATATGGGGGTCCCCGCTCATTCTGCTACTTTTCACTCTGTCGTCGTGTCTACTAAGCTTTGTCATCTCTGCTCGTCCGCCGCTTGCCGCCGATCGCCGCCGCACCGTTTGATCTTTCCTTCCGTCCGCCGCCGTTACAAGTGAGTTCTTCTTTTCCCTCCCTTTTTATTTCCGTCGTTCAATTGGAATGTGTGGTCGGGGCATGGTGAAGGCCCCGAGGAGGGACGCGAGACCCACCGTGTCTGGCGAATTTTCTGATGAGTGTCCCGGGGAGGATAGGCTGGTTCCGATGAATGCCCCGAGGACGGGAGCTTTTTCTGATGAATGCCCCGAGGACGGGGGCTTTCTCCGATGAATGCCCCGGGGATAAGTACCTTCTCCGATGGCTGTCCCGAGGGGGGACGGGGGGTCGGCCTTTGGTCCCCCGAGGAGCGTAGACGAGGAGCGAGTGTTTGCTCGTCGCTTCCCGGCCTTTGTCGCCCTTTCACTTGACTTGCGGTGGAAGGGTGGATTTGATCCTGGCTATCGAATTCACCGTTGTCCTCTGCTTTCAGGTGTAGATGTCGGCTCTGGTGCCGGGGATAATGGTCGAAGACAATGAACCTGAGATCCCGGAGTATGACGATGAGCGTATCGCCCCGTCCGAGGAGTGGGCGGCCGAGGAGCCGCTTTCTACTCCTTCTTGTTTCGCGGCTGATGCATCCGACGTGTACGCCACGGTTGAGGACACGCCTATAGGAGAGCCACAGCACTGGCAGGTGTACCGACCAAAAGGACATCACCGCATCTGCTCGCGCTATGGGCGGCGGATGTTCCCGATGCATGAATTCTATTTTAAAGAAGCGCGGCTCCGGTTACCGTTCTCCGCCTTTCATCTGGGGCTTTTTGACTGGTTGCGCCTCGCCCCGTCCCAGCTGCACCCCAATGCCTTGGCTTTTATCCGGGCTTTCGAGGTGGTGTGTTTCTACCTCTCGGTGGAGCCGACAGTACCGTTATTTTTCCGCATCTTCCACCTGCAGCGGCAGACGGTGAATGGCCGCCACAGATGGGTTTCTTTTAAACAATCGACCAAACTCTTCAAAGCGTATAGCGATTCTGTCAAAGATTTCAAGAACCGGTTCTATCTTGTTAAGCCGATCACGCAACACGGCTCGGATACTCTCTTCGACGAGGGCGAGCGAACGGTAGATGGCCAGCGATTCCGCACGTGGCTTCCTAAGATACATCTACTGTGGACCACGGAGCATTTCAGCCGAGGGACGGATAGGTATATCGTCCGGGCGGGGACCCTCGAGGAGAAGGACATGGCCGCCTATTTGAAAATAGTTGCTTTTGTGCGGTCTCTCCCTCCGTCGAAGCTGGTGACGCCCGACGGTCAGTATATCCTTGACGCGCAGGGAATGTACGCACCAAGAAGCGTTTGATAAATACTAAGACCCTGCTCGGCTGTGCGACCGGGGCGGCCGCTCTAGATTACCTAGGTAGGAACGTTTGTTTTCCCCCCCGTGGTCGGGGCTTTTGATCGTCTCTAACTCCTTTCTTTGTTTTTGCAGCGAACATGTCTTCCATCGAGGAGCGGGTGAAGCAGTTGCGTGCTGCTAGGACTGTCGCGGTCCCGAGGACGAGGGTGAGCCAGCTGGTCGGACAGGAGGTCGCGACGCCGGGGGGGCAAAGTTCGTCCTCTTCGCCTCAAGAGAGCCAATCTCCTGCGTCTCAAGGAGCGTCGAAGAGGCATAGGTCCGAGGAGCCCCGAGTGGTGGATCTGACGGTCGGCACCGCCGAGGAAGGTTATGTCGTCCCGCCCTGCCACCAGCATCCGGGATATTTTCATGGTGCTCGTTCTCCCACTGTCTCCGCTGGGGAGGTGAAGGCTGTTCGTCAGGCCGATCGAGAGACTCGTCGACGTGTTCTGGCTGAGGACTTGGCCGCAATGATGCGGACATTCACGACGGCTCTTGTGCTGAACGAGGAGGGCTGCTCCGCTGCTGAGTTGTCCAAACTGCAAGGGGATCTTACTTTCACGCAGTCGCGGTTGGCCAAGCTCACTGAGGAGTTGGAGAAGAGCCAGAAGGATGTTGCTGAGCAACGGAAACGGGCAGAGGGTGCTGAGGGGAAGGTGACTTCGCTGGAGGAGAAACTGGGGACAGCGACGGCCGAGGTGCAGGCGCTGAAGGTCCGCACGGAAGTTTTGGACAGCCGCGGTTCGTCCGGCCGAGGACGAGACAGACGGAGATCGACGGTTAATCACTCGTGCTGATCTGATCGCTCGTATCCGGGTGTTGGAAAGCGACTGTCTGGAGGCTGTTGAAGTCGGGTTCAAGAGTGATGTCGAGCAGGTTCAGGTCGCCAATCCTGGTGTCGTGCTGGCCGTGGACGGGATAGGGCCGTACCACGAGATTGTTGACGGGAAGGTGATCGATCCCTATCTTGTTATCCCCGAGGAGGAACCCGCGACTGCTGACCGGGCGGACGAGGAAGCATAGGTTGCCGGGCCTGCGTGCTCGTTGTTTTTATGGCCTGTGTGCCGATGTTTGTTATTTCTTTCTTTGGGCCTGCGTGCTCTGTATTTGTACCGTTGACTACTGGGCTGGTGCCCGCTTTTGTTTAATATATTTTTCGTGGATTTTCTAAGTGTGCGCTCGTTATTTGCATGTCGTTTATGCTCGTTTTTCGTATTTGTTTGAATGCCTCTGATGTGTATGACATTTCTGGTAAATTTCTAAATGTGCGCTCGGTGTGTTTAGCTCGACAATTTGTTACCGGTAGTGCAGGGAACTGGCCGGTTTGGCCGGCGATGTAGCCGGGCCGTTTCGGGGGTAGTTCTCCCCGGAGCGTGGACGTCCCATCGCGAGCTGGGTGTCCTGCCTCTTTTGGTACGGCGGCGGGGAGCCTCGATCGAGGTATTCCCTGCCGAGCAAGGCCTTCTGCCCGCGCACACGAGAGGCAGGGCTTGCTTTTCTTTGGTCGCTAGTGGACGCGGGGGTGTGCGGTGGTACCATGTCGCCCCCCCTGTGGTCGGGACGATGGGTCGTCGCGGGCAATGTTTTAACTGTAGTACCGCTTAAGTTTCGCGGCGTTCCATGGTCGAGCTAGTTGTTCACCGTGTAGGTTTTCGAGGTAATAGGCCCCGTGCTCCGTTTTGTCCCGGACTCGGTACGGGCCTTCCCAGTTCGCAGCCAGTTTGCCCTCGTGGGAGTCTTTCTGGTTTCTGCGTAGAACTAAGTCGCCTGTTTGAAAATCGCGTTTTATGACTTTGTTGTTATGGCGAAGTGTGACCTGTTGCTTCAGCGGGCTTCCCGGAGGGCTGCCCCTAAGCGGATTTCTTCGACGAGGTCGAGCTCTTCTCGGAGGGAGCCGTCGTTGTCGTCGGTGTCCAGGGGAGCTTCCGTTCGTCGGGACGGTTCGCGGATTTCGACCGGTATCACGGCCTCGGTTCCGTACGTGAGGCGAAATGGGGTTTCCCCCGTGGTTGAGTGGGGGGGTGGTGCGGTATGCCCAGAGGACGCTGTGGAGTTCTTCGACCCATGCTCGTTTGGCATCGCCGAGTCGTCGTCTGAGTCCTCTGAGTATAACTCTGTTCGCCGACTCCGCCTGGCCGTTTGTCTGAGGGTGTTCGACCGAGGCGAAGTGATGTTTGGTTTCGAGTTTGGTGACGAAGTCGCGGAAGTTTTTGTCTGTGAATTGTGTGCCGTTGTCGGTGACGATGGCGAGCGGGACCCCGAATCTGGCGAGGATGTTGCGTTTGTAGAATCAGAGTATGTTGTGGGCGGTGATTTTGGCCAGAGCTTCGGCCTCGATCCACTTGGTGAAGTAATCGACTCCCACGATGAGGTACTTGTTCTGGTATGAACCTAGGGGGAAGGGCCCGAGGATGTCCAGCCCCCACCAGGCGAACGGCCACGGAGATGAGAGGGACGTGAGGTCGGTCGGGGGGCGAGGTGCATGTCCCCGTGTCGTTGACATTTATCACATCGTTTGACGTGTTCCTTTGCGTCGGACTGCATTGATGGCCAGTAGTAGCCTGCGCGTAGGGCCTTGCGTGCTAGGATCTTCCGTCGAGGTGTTGCGCGTTGATGCCTTCGTGGATTTCTTCTAGAACGGTTGTACCCTGGGACTTATCTAAACACTTGAGGAGTGGGATTGCGAAGCCTCGGCGGTATAGTCGTCCCTCGAGGAGGACGTACAAGCAGGCCGTCGTTTCGTTGCGTTGGCCTCGCCAGAGTTGGCCGGAAGGTGGCCGGTGCTGAGATAGGTGTGGAGCGGGGTCATCCAGCAGTCAGCGTCTCCGACGGTGTTGATGTCGAGGGTCGTGGTGGTCGCGCTGGTACTTGGTTGCGACAAGATTTCTTGAATTACCGATTTGTGGCCGCCCTCGCTTTTTGGTGCTTGCCAGTTTGGAGAGGATGTCGGCGCGGGTGTTCTGCTCGCGAGGGACGTGCTGAATCTCTGCTGAGTCGAAACCTCTCAGTTTTTCGGTGATGAGCGCCAGGTAACCGGCCAGGGTGTCGTTTTTGCTTGGTATTCGCCTCGGACTTGCGAAGCGACCAGCTGGGAATTCGTGTAGATTCGGATGTCCCTGGCTCCCAGGTCGGATGCTAGGCGAAGGGCGGCGAGGAACGCTTCGTATTCGGCCTGGTTGTTAGTCGTTGGGAAAGCCAGTGTGAGGGAGACTTCGATGACCGTACCCTCGTCGTTATCGAGGACGATGCCGGCGCCGCTTCCCGTGGAGTTGGAGGAGCCATCCACAAAGATGGTCCAGAGGTGGTTCCCGGCGGTAGGGTCGGGGGGTATGGTCATCTCGGCGACGAAATCGGCCAAAGCTTGAGCCTTGATGGCGTGCCGGCTCTCGTAGGTGATGTCGAACTCGGAGAGTTCTAGCGACCATTCCAGCATGCGTCCGGCCATGTCGGGGTGACCGAGTAGCTGGCGGATGGGCTGATCGGTGCGGAGCACGATGGTGTGTGCGAGAAAATAATGACGGAGTCGGCGTGCCGCTGTCATGAGGGCCAGGGCGACTTTCTCGATCAGCTGGTATCGGACTTCCGGGCCGTGGAGAGCTTTGCTAGTAAAGTAAATGGGCTTTTGTCCTTCCCCGGCTTTGCTCACGAGGACGGCACTGACGGCTTCGTTGGACACGGCCAGATATAAGTATAGGGTTTCGCCCGTCGCTGGGCGCGTCAGCACTGGTGGTTCGGATAGGACGCGTTTGAGGTGGCAAAGGGCTTTCTCACATTCGTCCGTCCATTCGAATTTGGTCTCCTTCCTGAGCAGTTTGAAAAATGGGAGGGCGTGTTGGGCCGATCTCGCGATGAATCGCGAGAGGGAGGCGAGTACGCCGTTGAGGGACTGGATGGCCCTCTTCGTGGTCGGCGTGGTGATATTGGAGAAGGCGTGGCATTTGTACGGGTTGGCTTCGATCCCCCGTTCGGTCAAGTAGTAGCCGAGGAATTTACCGACGCAGACGCCGAAGGTGCACTTTTCCGGGTTAAAACGCATGCGGCATGACCTCGCGGTCTTGAAGACCTTCTGGAGGTGTGCCGCATGGTCGT
>OZ012737.1:594070907-594233639 GCA_963859935.3 Lathyrus sativus | reverse complement strand
TATAGAAGAACACTTAGGATTATAGTTTTTTTTTTCTAGAAACCCCAAACGTGGGTTGGACAAAAATAAACATGGACGAGTCACTAATGGGAGAATCAGTGACAGCCAGAGCCATTGCTTGCGACCACTTATAGGTGGCAATGTGGAAAACTTCATAATCTTTGTGAAACCCATGTGTGACTATTATTTTTATTTGTGTTTCATAAATCATCTATATTTTTCCAAATGACACTTTTGCCCCCACCTTTTCAAATTTAAATAAAGTGAAGTGTCTCAACGTTGAGGGACCACACTGGCACACTGTCATGAATGGTTTATTTAGACTCGATGGTTGTGGGCCTTGTGGACTGTAAGTAACTTAAGGCTCAATTTTGTTGCATGGTTGAGAATAATGAGTAATGTTGTGGTCACTGAACTTGCAATGGATTGAAAAAGTGCCTGGCTCGATGGTTAATTCTTTTGTAAATGTAATGTTCTTTGTTTTTTTACTCGTCCTTTGTTTTGTTGTATAAGACATGCTATAGGAATGATCAATGGTGGACAATAAAACGTGATCAATGAATTGTATTGGGTTAACACTTTGACACGTAGTGAAATTGAAAACCACTAGACACTTGTATTTTTGGAGTTTGCTAAAATAAGTATTACACGTGATATAGTTTCCATGAAATATGAAAAATTGTAAAAAAATTAAATAAAATAATATTCATAAATTAACTATAGTTACCAATATCTAACTAAAATATATAAGTACTAATATCCAACTAAAATTTATAGGAACCAACTAATGTACCAAAATAAATATAGAAACTATAGGTTTGGTTTTGAAACAATTTGGTAAATTAAAGTAGCACTACAGGTCATGCATGCTTAGTGTGTCACTCGTGATGGGCCAATCATGGTGCTAGTACAAATAATTTGGGTGGAATGAAGAGGTGGATTACTGCTTGCTTGGAAAAGGAATCAAATGTCAAATAACAACACCAAATAATTGGGCGTTTCAAGAAGAAGATATTTGCTTTTATTTATTTTTTTAGAAAAAGAAGGTTGTATAAAGATCCTATATAATTTGTTTGAATTTTCAATTTTAAATTTATCTACTAATATAATAATATTTATGAGTCTGTTTGAAAAAAAATATGATAATTTATAAATTATTTTAAATGTTAAATTTACTTTCATAATCTCTCTAAAATAATTTATAATTTATGCAAAAATAATTTAATTTATATTTTATTAACATCCTCGTGCATATCTGCTTTTTTTTAGTGCGCAAACGGATGAAAATATAATAACATTGTTTTGTGTTTATGTTTTATTTTAATTTAAATTATTTATAAAATAATAAAATAATAAAATAAAATAGATATGCAAACAGTTATATAAGAGTTAATAAAATAAAAGTTGTTTAAAACATAAATTGAAAAATGGTATAATTCAATTAGATTATAAAAATAGTTTATGAAAAATATTTATCATAATAAAAGATTAGGCTAAAAATACAAATTAAGTTGCTTTGTTTATCTAAATAAAGACATGATTTTAATGTAAAACGTTGGCATTATTTTTTTTAAAGGAATTTTAAACATTTTTTAATGTACAAAGGAGTCTTAACTTTTACCTAATGCAATTTGTATCCAGATGTAATAATTTGTATGAAAAAATTGGATGAAGTTAAAAGATTATAAGTATAACAATAAGGTTTTGTGGTCATTTCATACATCTCATTTTACTACTAAGAAAGTAATTTTTAAGATGGTTTACGATGCATATGTTATGTTAGAGTATTGTTAATGCAGGTTTTAATAGTTAATTTTTTATAGATAACGATGATTATAAAAAATTTGTATTGCAATGGCTATGACATGACATTTAATTCACTAATTTTTAGTTTCCGGTAATTATATAGCTAACGTATGCTATTTATTTTAAAACATATAATATTAAAGTAAAAACACTTTGCGCCCACATATAATATAAAATATAGGATCATGTTTTAGTTTTTTTATAAGCAACTATCATTAAAGTAAAAACAACTCAAATCAACTATAAATTTTTTAAATCTTACAAATCACTTTGGGCCCACAAAAAATATCTTAGTTTACCCCCTTAAGATACTTCCACTAAAGATGCTCTTATTAATTAAGATTTACACCTCCACGTGGCAGCGTAAGCATTTCGCTAAAGAAGAAAATGAAATCAAACTTTAAGTGTGCGGTTGATCAGCTCGATTAAGTGAGGGAGATTGTCCACATCCATGAATTTGCTATCAAGTAATTGTTAAAACAAGATTTGTTCATGACATTTTTTTTTTGAGTTTTGATGATAACAAAATATTAAAAAAAACAATGGTTTATTTGATGTGTGTTATATGTGTGCAGATTCTTATACTTGTAAATATTATTCAGAATTTGTTCTACATTAAGCATATTTTGAGAGTTGATCCATTGTTAGCTTCTGGGGGCAGAATTCAAAGAACATTTGTTAAGCGATGTCTAGCGAAGACTCTGACGTTAAAGGTCTCAGCATCAGAATAAGCAACATTATTGTCTCTACACTTAGAGAATGCAAATTGGCTTCTGGTACCATTCAGAGTTGGTGATAAAGCTGAAGTTGTTCGTACTACAGATAGCAAGCTGTATTGTCAAATCAGTTTGTCAACTATAGTCTACATATTGCAAGGCTCAAGAAAGGTTGAGATGCTTTATAGATATCTACTCTCAATGGCTCTAATAGTACAAAATTTATTGAAGATTCAAAGGTTAAACATGTTACACATTGAATTAAGATCTTCTGGTGTATCTATCTTCAACGACTATTGTATTATAGAGTAACAACAAAGACTCTTGATCAAGTTACCTCCTCAATGGCTAGTTTCTAAAAGGCTATAAATATGGCTGAAGGTTCAAGCTGAATCTTTAACAAGGATCAACCAGAAGAAGGAGTAACAAGATCAGCAATTATCAACTCAACGTACATGCATATTTTGCTGATGTAGGCTGTAATTGTAAAAGCCTTAAGATTTCTTACACATTGTATATCTTAAAAATCTTAAGAGCTTTAGGTATTTGTTATGGTGATTTCCCGTACCTATAATACTTGTATCATGTACACCTTGTTATCTATTCTGCTGAGCTTGTTCAGCAGTTTAGATAAAAGTCTCGTGTCATTAGGATACAAGCAAGAAAGTCTCGAGTAAAGATGCATGAGCCACATAAGTCTCTAGCTATGTGCTTGAGTTGTGAAAGTCTTAATCAAGTGGATTGATTGAACATAAGTCTTGTATCATTGGGATACAAGCAAGGAAGTCTCAAGCCAAGATGCTTGAGCCATGTAAGTCTCTTGCTATGTGCTTGAGCAGTGAAAGTCTTAATCAAGTAGATTGATTGAGTAGGAAAGTCTTGAGCTAGTGTGGCTTGAGCAGGATAACTCGGTTCATGAAATTTGGAGCATTACGTCTTGGTCAGTGAGGTGTAAACAGAAGCTCGTTTCATGGAACCTTGAGCAGAAGTCTTGGGCCTGAGGGGCTTGAGCAGGAATGCTCAATACATGGAATCGGAGTAGTAAGTCTTGACCTGAGGGGTGCAAGCAGAGAGGCTCGTTTCATGGGACTTTGAGCAGAAGTCTTGAGTTGAGGGCCTGATCAAGGAAGTCTTGGGTTCGTGGAATCTGTGCAACTAGTCTCGAGAGAGGAGTTTGAGAAGAAGTCTTGGACCTTGGGTCTGAGAAAGTGTAAAGTCTTATGCAGAATGCATAAGCGATTGTAATCATATTTTGATTATAGTGAAAATATCTTGTGAAGTAAGGATATTGGAGTACTCTCAATTAGGAGAGGAACCAGTATAAATCTTTGTGTCTTCTGCTATTATTTATTTGCTTTTGTTAACACTCTGTTGCTAAGAACTAACTAAAATTTGAACACTAGTTTAGAATCTGAACTCTAATCAGATGCAAAATAAGAAAACATAAAACACAATTCAACCACCCCTTGTTGTGTACTTTTCTCACCTTTAATTGGTATCAGAGTATAGTTTGTGCATAACACTTAACAGTGGCGCATATAATGATCCAATAAGAAAAGTATGTCTGTGAAAGACTTTCCTTCAAGAAGGAATCAAGTGCCACGTGAAAAATATTATACTGCTTTTCCTACCATATTCATAGGGTGATTCCACTGAATTTAAATGATGGAAAAGAAAAACATATTTTTTAACTCATTGGTCTTAATAAAAAGGGTTCTGAAGGTCTATAGAATATCCTTGAAAAATGTATTACTATAGAAGTTAATGGTGTAGAGATAACCTATTTGAAAGTCTTTATCACCAGCTCAGAAGAAACTTATTGAATATCTTCAGAGGTAGTTGCATTCTGGTAGGTGCTCTATCTCACTTCTGAGTATGTCAACATTATTGATATGTCTGATGTTCAAACTATCTTTGAATTTTTATGCTCAAATTTGTGGGAGTAAGTTTTGAAGCTTGTCTAGTTACACTTCATCTAATCTTTCAAGCAAATTCTAAGAAGATTGGTTTTAATTCAAACCTGAGGTCACAGTTATTTAAGTTATACAACTTAAATTTATTGTGGTCTGTTGGTTTATCTTGCAAATATTCGAAGAAAAGAAATGAAATTAGATGATGAAAAGTTATCTAACATATCACCTTTCTTAAAGCTTGGTTATTTGAAGTGTCTGATGATAAGGAAGTCATATTTCTTGTCTGAAGTATTTCTTAACCAGCTGGATATGTTGTAATATCTATTGATAGAAAAGTAGCTTCAAAAGCTTTTGAAATACTTGTATTTCAATTGATTTCCCAGATCTGAAAGCAAGGAGAAACACTACCAGAACCTAATGTCAGTTAATATTCACTACATATTCTTTTGAAGATGACATTAGTGCATGATTCAGATAAAAGAGTAATCTAGCTCTGCCAATGATTATTGCTTCTGAAGAAGCATCTGAGTCCTAAAATAAAAATCAAGTATTGAAGAGAAAGAGATTATTCCAAATCTATCTTGCTTCAATATTTGATAATAAGGAGTCTGCTCTTTAAGGTGATATCTTAAGAGACTCCATTGCTCCTTGATTGAGGGTCATCCTGGAATTTGTATTAAAGGACAAGTCTATGAGAAACCTTTAATTTTTCTTTGTGTTCTGTGGGCAATTTGATGATGATGCTTTAATTTGTTTTATGTCATTCTCTGATAGCTAACATCACATAGTTCTTTGCTTATCAAATATCTCATTGTCTTGAGTCAATACAATGAAATTAATGATTCTGCTAAGAACAAGATCTTGTTCATATTATGGTTTATTTTAGACTGATACTTTAGAATGAATCATGGTACTGCTATCAGAATGTGGCATAAGGTGAAGGAAAGCTTGTCTGGACATTTATATATGGTCTCATATAAATATGAGTTTATGGTTTAAATGTACTTTTTGCGGATATCAAAGAAAAAAGAAAATGTGTCTTCCATGGCATTTATCAATGGTTGTTTACAACATTTGATGGAAGAATAGCTCACAACCCAAACTTAAGTGCTAGAGATACTGAGTTTGGTGAGAGTAGTGAAGCCATTGGTTTAACAACCAGTGAATCATAATCCACTCAAAATGGTGTTCAGACTCTATGGTCAAGTCTGAATACTAATACGTGTCTGGCCGAGAGAATAACAAAAAAGGGTATGCTTGTTCTTTTCTAGCTTATGTTTTGAGTCAATGAGATATTTGTGTAGATGTTAATACAAAGTTTCTATTAGATTTCTATAGAAGCTCCTTTAAAAGGATCTTCATATGTCATTAAGAAGAAACCCTGTTGTATTTACCTATGCTGAATATTTCATTAAGCTAGATGATGATCATTTTTATGGAAACAGTTTCCTCACTTTTTGTGATGTTGATGTTGTTTGTTAGCTGCCAAAAGAAACAATTAAATATTCATCTATCACTCATGACTCTTGTTTCAAGAGAAAGTGTTGGTTCTAAATAGAATCTTAGAGACTTATGACTGACAGAAGGTATCTCTCATTCTCAATCTAGTTTTACTAGACTTTGATGGATGATAGCTTCTGAAAGTTATCAGATTCTGAGATTCATAAGAGGATTCTTTACTTCTGACAAAGTAGTTTAAGTAAAAGGTTTTTCAAATACTTTTATGATACTTAAATTTTCAAAAAGATGAAATTCATCTAGTGGATTCAAGAAATCTGTTGGATAAGAACCTTTGGATAATGATGTTTTCTTTTGGATACTTATTGTCATTATTCCCTGTCTTGTGAAACATCATTTTGTCCTTCTTCAGACAAGATTCTTATTCTTTTTAGGAATCTTGTTCAATTATTTTTTCTTTTATTTTCTATGTGGTTGTGTACTGACCAAGCCAAACTTGAGATGAGTTTCCTAGTCAATTCTTCTTTGAATCAACTAGCAGTCATGTTGAATGCCAAACTTGCTTTTATTTGATCCTTATTTATTGGCATTTTTCAACTCTTTTGTATTGTTTTGTTCGAATTACTCCATGATATCATGATATTCTTCAATATTGTTGAAAATACCTTTGGTTGCTTTGATTTTTGTATTATTATACAGAAATTAGGCATAAAAACATCAAAGTGTAAGACACAACCAATTGGACAAAGAAGCCAAAGGAAGAGAATAATTTTAGCATGTTCGTTGTGCGAACTGCCGGCGAATGTTCTTCGTGCGAACTCCTGGAAAAGTCCAAGCGAACCATCTCAGAAAGATGGCAGTAAGAAAAGGGTAGTAATTTCACCGGGCGAACAAGCAGCGAATGTTCGTTGTGGCAAAGTCTCAGCGAAAGGCCAGTGAACCATCCCAGACTGAAGTTAGTAGCTAAATGACCCTAAGTTCGTTGTGCGAACTTGTAGCGAGGTAGTTTGCAGTGCAAAGAATTGCTCGCATAGAGAACTTTAGATATTTTTTAGGGGCGGTTTAACTGTTCAGAGGCACTTTAGGTGCCTAAAATGGTGTTCGCTGGGCGAAGAAACCGTTCGCAGTGCGAACGTGACAGATTCTAAAAGTACTATATATGTGCTTTTCACTATTTTTGGGAATCATAACCCATTTTTACAGACAAGAATTTCATTCTCTCAGCATTTCTTCACCAAAAGGTGATATTTTTCAATTAGAAGCTGAATTCGCATCCGAGTTCGATTCTTCAACGTGGATGCTTATTCATCTTCTTCTAAGACTTGTAAAGCAAGCTACCATAGTTATGGTAGCTAATTTCCTTTGTAACAAAGATAGAGGTAGTCTACCATTAGCTTGTATGTATTTCTTTTGATTGGCCTTGTATGTGAATAATTGATGATTAATATTTGATGAATATTTTTTTCTTAATGATCCATTCTTGTTTTGCAAAACTCTAGACATAGATTTTGTAAAACTTGACCTAAAATATTCATCTATCGGTTTATAGATTGGAGAAATTGGTCTATGGTCGATAATTGCTTTGTGTTGAACTTAAAGCTTACTATATTGGTTATTATACGGAGAAATCGTGTAGCGATGAATACGATATTTCTCACGACGCCACTCTAGACATAGACGGTGTTGAGAGAATGCGTGATGATATTAATTGGATCCGACTTCACATGCAAGATTGAAAGAATACATATAAGTTAGGGTAGATGAAAACTACTTTTGATATACTTTTTTCAACAAAACTCTTTAGAATTTATATGCTTTGCTACTAAAATCGTGATAATTTTATGAACAAAACATTGAAAACCCTTATTCTTGAAACGATAAATTGTTGAAAGGCAAGCATCAAAATATCCTCAATCCCTGTCGAGACGATAACAAAAACCCCTCCTTTAACTAGGATTCGAACAAAATGGCGATGTTGTCGGGGATTGTTGATATTGCAATAATTTATTGATTTAATAACTTTGTATTGTATTCTTACCTCTATCTACTTTTCTTGTGCTGCTTAATTTGTTTGGTTAAGTGTGCAGAATATGTTTATGTGAGGGAGTATACCTGCAGACCAACTTCTTTTTGATCTTGAGATTAAAAGAACTGCTGGTAGGCTCAATAGCAGAACTAGGAGGTGGAAGCAACTTGCCCAAGAAAGACGAGAGCGCATAGAAGCTTCTAAATCTACACCCTTTGTAATGCCAATCATGGATGAACCACCACCACCACCATCTCCTGCCTCAACTCCATATGTTAACAGTCCAAAACACAACGCTTAGTTTGTGCACAACGCCCACAATGGGAGGCTTTCAAAGATGAAAACGGGAATCCTTGCTCTTCTATATCAGAATCCTTTTTTACTGGTATATACCATGAGGATCCTTTCACATGTCTCACCAAATTCTATGAAATTATGGGTGCAACGGGAGCGCCGGAAGCTGAAGAGGAATCCCTGTTGAAGAGATTATTTCCGCATTCCTTAATTAGAAAGGAAAAAGAATGGTATCTTTATCAATCAACTCTAGTGATAAAGAATTGGAATTTATTGGAAGAAAAGTTCCTTGAACGATTTTTCCCCCAAAATAGATTTATGGAAGCGAAGACGATGATATCAGTGTTTGTTCAAAGTGGAAATGAATCTATCAATGAAGCTTGGGAGAGGTTCAAATCCATGTTACGAAAATGTAAAGGTCATGGTTTTGATGACTTAAATCAAGTGCACATCTTCTAGAATGGGCTCCAATTGGTTCACAAAACTTTGTTGGATGCTACTTCGGATGGTTCATTAATGTCCAAAAGCGTTGAAGATGTGATTGCTATTATTGATAGGATGGCACTCAATGATCATCAAGGAAATCACAATTGTGGCACACCTCAAAGAAAATCGGGCATGATTGAGTTGGGAACAAATGATGATATTCTTGCTCAAAACAAATTACTCTCGCAATAAGTGGAGTTGGTGACAAAGCAAATGTTAAAGCTTCCATAACAAATCAAAGACATGCAAGAAGTTCCCAACAAAAATCAACATGTAGTAAGTTATGAGCTTTATAAAGGCAATCATCCTACCGACTATTACGCACCGGTCGTCGAAGAAGATAACTATGCAGGAAACTAAAATCAAGGCTTTCAACCAAAACCATCATATCAAAGCAATAACCAAGGCTACCAACCGAGAGGTAATAACCAAGATTACCAACAAGTGTGGAGGCAAGAGACGAGCTCTTCAAACTGTCAACCTTACCAAAATTACAACTAACCGCAACAAAACCAAGGAGGATGCTCTAATATTGAGGAGACTTTCAACCAATTTATGCAACTGTCCATATACACTCAAAAGAGTACGGATGCGGAAATTCAGAATCTTGAGACTCAAGTTGGACAATTATCCAAGCAACTAGCCGACCAACATAAATAAACATTTCTAGCTAACACTCTAGTGAATCCAAAGGAGCATTTCAAGGCCATATTTACAAGGAGTGGAATAACAATAGGTGGGAAAGTTGGAAAAAAACGTTGTAGTTGAAAAGGAGGATGAGATTGTGGAGGAAGTTTAAAAAAATTATGAAAAGAAGCTAGTTGAAAATAATGATGTAGAGTAGTAGTTGAAAAAAAGGAAAAAGGAAAGGAGTATGAGGGAAAAGTTCTACAAAAAAATTTATCATATCGTATCGCTCCTATGGAAAAAGAAAATGAAAAGCATTATGCAAGATTCTTAGATATATTAAGTCGGTTGCAATTAATCATTCTTTTCTCCGAGGCTCTCGAGCAAATGCCTAAGTATGCCAAATTCATGAAAGACATACTTACGAGAAAAAAAGAGGTACACAGATAAGGACACCGTTGAGCTCAATTCTAATTTTAGTGCTATTGTCCAAAGCATTCTTCCGTGGAAAGAAGGAGATCCGGGAAGAGTATCTCTACCTATAACTATAGGTAGTGATTTCAAATGCAAAGCTTTGGTCGATATGGGAGCTATTATAAATTTGATTCCTTTATCTATTTTTAGAAGACTTGAAAACATGGAAATGAAGTCAACCAACGCGACTCTACAACTTGTGGACAAGTCTAGGACCCGCCCTCATGGAGTTGTTGAAGACGTGTTATTAAAAGTCGATAAATTTTTATTTTGAGTTGATTTCGTAGTCATGGACATGGAAGAGGATGAGGATACACCTATAATCCTAGGAAGAACCTTCATGAAGACCTCTAGGATGCTAATCGATGTTCATGAAGGTGAGGACAAATGATGAGGAAGTGTGTTTCATACTTTTCAAAGGGGTGGTGTATTTAAATCAATTGGAGGAAAATTTTCAAGTGAAAAATGATGATTCAAGGATTGTGGAAAAGAAAAAGAAAGAGGATGACTTAAAGGTTGCATCAAAGAAAAAGAAGAAAGAAAGAGTAAACAATGAAGAAGTGTTTAAAAAGAAGGATGAAGAGGCCAATGAGTCTTTGATGAAGTCATGTTGGGACTTTTCTTTCTTAAGGAAAAGTGGACCAAGAACATGTCATGATAATGTTTGAGGTCTTTATTGTTAGAATGTTTTTCTCGGAAGCTAATCCATTCTCTTTTAGCTTCAAGGTTTCAAACCTCCGGATCGCCGAGTTCAACAATGTTAAACCAAGCGCTAGTTGAGAGGCAGCCCAACATTGTAAGTACTTTTTCAAATTTACTGCTTTTATAGTGTAATTTAGTTTAGGAAGTGTTATGGTAGAATGAGATGAAAAGAACAAAAAAAATTCAAAAATATGTCACATTCGCCTTGAGTTCACTAGGCGAACCTGGGGAAAATGTTCGCTAGGCGAACTGAGCTAGACAGAGAAAAATAGAAATTTTTCTGCCACATCAATTAAGTGGTATTTTGGGTAGGCCAGAGATGCGTGGGTCCAATACCCTCTTTTCAGATTTGGTGGGGTAAACTTTCCCCATTCCCCTTTTTGTCTACAATTTTCCCTCTTGTTTCTCTACTTTCTACAAAAACACACCACATACAATTTTCTCTGCTCTCCATTGTACTCGTGCAAGTGAAGTTGTTTCCAAATTCAATTACAATTCTCATTCTCTCCTCTCAACACAATTCAAGTTTGAGTTTCTGTATTCATTTCCTTGCTCTTATTAGCAAAATGTTGTTAGGGTTGGTTTGAGAAAATGTTAGAAACATGCTTCTAGGCTTTGTGAATCTATTGTATGTTCTTTATTGTTGGTTTATATTGCTTTGCATGTTGGTTTAGAACTTCAAAAGGTTTGAGAGTTGAATTTATTTAGGTTAGAGTTGAATTGAAATTGAATGAAACCTTATGAACTCTTAACATTTTGCTTGAACAATTGTGGTAGTTGGTGTTATCACTTGATACTCATTGCGTACCATGAATAAAAATGATTGAATGTAGAAAATTGGCTCTATAATTGATTTTCTTTCAAGTAGGAAGAACCTTCAATTTTGAAAATTCGCAGGGTTCGCCTTGAGTTTGCACAATGAACCTGGAGCGAAATTTTGCTAGGTCTCGCTAGGCGAACTCTTGGCAAACATGACAAAAAATTAATTTTTTAGTTACATTGAGATTCTTGTTCTGATTCTTTGTGCACTGCTTTCTCACTAATTTATCATGTGTTTGGTTTGCTGTTTTTGTTTGGTGAATGTGTAGATAGCACCTCCTAAGGCAACTCCTTCCAAAAAAAGAAAGGTTGGAAGTACATCCCGTCCACAACTAGTCCAATATGATATTGATCAGTTCAGGGGAGCTAAACAGGCTGCTCATTATATTGCTCTCAATAAGAGGATCATTTTTCCAGAAAATAAGTTTAACATCAACCCTCAAGGTTCCTACCGGGCGGTAGCGGGAATCCTTCACAGCAAAAAGTGGGACAAGTTAATCACGCCTTGTGACAACTATAACGTAGATCTCGTAAGGGAGTTATATGTTAATGCCCTTCCGGATGATGACGATGCCTTTTCTTAGACTATTTTGTTTTGCGGAAGAGAGGTGAAATTTGATCGGGATACTATTAATCAAGTTTTGGGTAAGCCTCTCACCTTGGGGGGAAGATGAAATTGATGAGTATCATCAAAATTTGAGGTTGCATAGAGACACAAAGGCCATTTCTGATGCATTGTTGTTAGAGGGAAAATTGATGGAATTGAACCTGTCTGGGGTTCCTAGAAGATACCACAGGGAAGATATGCGTCTGTTAGCACAGTTGGTACTTCTTTTGGTGTTGAGTAACATCAAGTTGAAGTTGCATACCTCCATTGTGTCCATTTTAGTTGCGCACTTGCTTCACAGTATTTTGATTAACACTAAGATTGATGTATATAGGATTATTGCTGATAAGATGTGCGTTGTTGTTGAGAGTGGACTTAGATCAGAGTCACACAAAAATTGTCCCTTGGTCTTTCCATGTTTAAAATCATGGTTTTGTGTGTGCATGCGAGGGTGAATCTACCCTCCCACCGTCAGGTGACGATTTCGGCTGCTATTGATGACAATTATGTGGATAAGTTTTGCAGGCCTAAGGGAATGAAAGGAGGACATACCTCTAGTGTTGATGCTGATGCTGGTACAGGTTTAGGAACTGGTGATGCTTTCGGTTCTAGAGTTGCAGGCTCATAAGGTTTTGACCCATTCCAGAGGGAGATCTGTAACTACAACTAAGAATGGATGACAACAACTCAACGCGCCATGATTGATATTTATGATTTTGTGCAGGTTTTACAGCTCTAGTGAAGAGAGCCCTCTGTGGAGTATTCGGTGATGACTAAGGAGCAGTTCGTAGGTCATGCTGGTTCGCTTGAAGTCAGGCCATACTTTGGTGAGGGGGCAGGTGTAGCTGATCTTAAGGATGCGGAGGGGCTGAAGATGACGACGACGTTGATTCTGATGATATTTCTGGTTCTGGAGAGGAGGTTAATCTAGAGGAGAAGACCAAGTCCGATGAGGACTAGTTTTTGTTGTTTGATATTTTGAGCATGATCTTAGGCGACTTCCTTTCTACAAAGTGAAGTTTTCTGTTAGCTTATATCATTGCTATTTTTGTTTTATGTTTATTGTATTCCCTTTTGATGTATAATATCCACCTGGTGGATTATTTTGGATAATTTTGTTTGTATGTACCACTTTTAGGTACTAGTACTTTTGTTGGTGTTTTTACACCATTACATTTTAATGTTATTTGCAGTTGAATTCTTTAGTTCACGAATATTCAACTTTCGTTTTCTTTACTTTCATTTTCTTTTATTATGTTGTTTAAGAGTTGAAATCTTCAGTTTAGGAATGTTCAACTCTTGCAGTTTTTCTTGTTGGTATGCTTTCTTTGAATTTAATGTTTCCCTTTGGTGGTGTTGAAATGTGAGAAATTCTAAATTGGTTGTTATTTTCTAAAAGTATCCAATGAATATTCTCCCAAGTTTCAATGGTGATGGTACTGAAGGTGTGAGAAATACACAAGAAAAGGGGGGGCTGAATTGGGCATTTCCTCTATTAAAACTTTTTATGGGTTTCTTCACTTTTTGCTTTGTATAGAGTTCTATATGATGCATTGCAGAAGCATATATAATAAAGCATAACACAAGTAAAGAACACATGATATATCTTGGTACACTTGAGCAACTCTCAAGCTAATTCAGTCCACCCTTCCAAGGTGATTTCGCCTCACTCAAGCAAGGACTTAATGCACTATAACCAAACTGATTACAGTTGCACAAGCTAACTGCAGGTGACTAACAAATAGACAATGACACATTCAGGGATCCCTAAGGATATAATGTTCATTAACACCTAATAGAATCCGATCAATTAAGATCTTCTATTAGTTTCCACAAATGACTACTGTCACTTGTCATCTCAAGTATTCTGATCTTCACAAGATCACTTGAGGAACCACTAATTCAAAATAGAATTTGTGTTGCCGGAGATTACATGAGTGCTTCTTATCAAGCAGATTACTCCTAATTAAGTACATAGCAAGTATTGAGCAACAACTCCTTGCTTCCTAATACAAAAACTAATCTAAGGATAAATCTCTATGAGATTATAAGAACATTAGTTTCCAAATGCTTAAAAGCTTTTCTTATGTGAGCACTAAGGCTTCTTTTCATTAAGCTTTTCTTTATCTTTCTCTGTTCGCCACATGCTTGCTAGCGTTGCTTTTCTTTAGCAGCTCCAGCTGCGTAAATCACTCAACAACAGCAGCATTTGAAATAATCAAATGATCTTCTTTTATAGTGTAGCTTTGTGAGGGTAGAAATGTCATCTCTTATTCCAAAGGTTATATCTCAACGGGTAGAATAAGCTCACCTGTTGGAACAGTGACCTTTGCTTGTAACCTTAATATCTCAACATTGGAATACACACTTATGAATAGTACCAACGTCTTTTTCATAGTGAAATGTTTGCATGCGTTGTACTGTAGTCTTCTTGACTTAGTTCTTCTGATGGTTCATCTGATGAGTAGTTCAGCAACTACTTTGGTATGAAAGCTTCAGCATCAGAGTTGTTTAAGCACATGTTCATCAGATTTAATAGCAGCAGCTTATCTGATGAGTAATACGCCTCTGTCTGGGTGAATCTTCTTCTGACACAATCTTCAACTTCAGAATCCAGTCTTCAGCATTCCAAGATCTAAGTTTCCTCTGAAATAGTCTTGAGAATCTTCATGACTGATTCTTCAGAAATCAGTTCTTCAGAATCTTCAGAGTCTTGATCTTCAGAACACGTCTTTAGAGTCTTTCTGCACTTGGTCTTCAGAGCCTTCAGCCTTCAGAACTTCAAGTCATCAGAGTCTTTAGAGTAGTTCTTTAGAGGACTATATCTTCAGAGTCTTGATCTGCAGAACCCTTAAGTCTTTAGAGTTTTTCTGCACTTGGTCTTCAGAGCCTTCAGATCAGATGCACTTCACAGTACAGAATCCACAAGAGCATTGCAACTGCAATATCCAGTATCCTTGGATCTTTCTGATCGTGACTAGATACAGATGCATACTTGCTTCTTCAATATGCTTTGTTTGCTTTCAGATCAGATGCACTATTCAAAGCATAATCCACATGAGCATTGCAACTGCAATATCCAGCGTCCTTGGATCTCTCTGATCGTGATCAGATGCATAAGCAAACTAGCTTCTCCCATAAGCGCTTTATGATACGTCACACATAGTAACTCTCATATTGTATTAGTTGCAGACGTTGATGTTGTTTGTTTGATCTTATATATTTAATTATCATGATCTGCACATAACAAACATTAGAACATAAAATGGTTCTTTCACGAATACTTAATTGTTATCATCAAAACATAGAGATAATCCTGTAGAGACAAATCTTGCTCTTACAATCTCCCCCTTTTTGATGATGACAAAAACATGTATTTTGATAGAACATTTTATACAGGGTAATCACCAAGCATAACATATTCCGAGTTTCGAGCAATAACTCCCCCTGAATGTGTTAACCTCAAAATTTCATTTTTGCTTGTTTAGAGACTTACTCTAATCCCAAGACTCACAAAATAGATATTTTGATATAATAACAAATATAATAGAATAGAAGGAATACTTCCCTATGGTCTATCAGAGCGTAAGTTTTTAGCATCTGGACTTGTTCAGCAGAACTCCATCTTCAGAGCTTTCGAATTTGTTTTCTTTAGACACTATATCAGAGCCATATGACTTCAGAGCCTTCTGAAACATTTACTACTGTTTATCAGACCATCTGTGGTATCAGAAGCAGAACTAGATTTTCAGATGAGAAACTCCCCCTGAGTTTCAGACTGGGTGAAAATCAAATATCCTGACTTGTGAACCTTTCTGGGTGAACTCCCTCTAGCTACAATAGGTAAGATATTTGGATCTTCTGAGCTTGATACAGTCTTGATTCTTGGTCTCTTAAAACTAATTGATTCTGAGTCTAATACCAATTATTTTAATACTGTATCTGATACTAATTTTTTATTCTGAGTCTGAAACCAATTCTTGCTTCTATGAATATTTCTGATTCTTATGTTCTGATTATCATAATCACAGACAGTCTACATCTTCTGAACATTAGGATTCTAGATGAATTTAACTTTCATCCTCTAAATAGTATTGGGTTCATCTGATTCTGAATCTATGTTCACGAAGTGTATAATTTCTATTAAATGAACAACCAGTTCATTTGAACTCAGAGTTCTTTCATTTGATCTGTCTTTAGAATGCCTAGTGAACTTGTTCAGAGTTCCTCAGTAAAACATCAAACATACAGTTAGTAGTAAACACAGTTTATATCAGAGTTGATGTTTTGCATTCTCTTTAGGTTATATCAGATTATATTCTATTTCTCCAGGTTATATCAAAATCATTTTCTATTTCTCCCCCTTTTTGACATCATCAAAAAGGTGAGTTTTCATTAAAAACAAGATTTAAAATATGTTCTATTTCTCCCTCTTTTATATCAGAAAATAAATTAATAGAGTCAAGAAATAAAACATGAGTGCCTAATTCTTATAGGTTGACATCTTTTCCAGAATTTGTTAAAGCATGCACAGAAGAGAGTTGTTGACAAGTTTCTGTTTAGCAAAGCTTTCTCTGAAAACTTGTTGTTCTTTCTTTATAGCTTGTTGATCTTCTTGAATCTTAATAACATCACGTTCTCAACGTACACGAGTAGTTTCAAAAGAAGACCCAACTACAGCATCTTGCTTAGCCTTCTCAGCATCTACAGCTTCTTATGTCAATCTGACAGTTTCTTTCCTGGATTCTTCCTATGCTAAAATTCTCACTTCTTCAGCAACTCTTTCTTCAACTTATTTTTACTTCTAAGAAGTTTGAAGTTTCTTATCCTTTCTAGCTTGTATTCTCTTTCCCTAACCAGTTGAACTTCAGCTTCTAGTGACTTGAAAAGCGTCCAGGTTCAAAGTTCAACCACTTTTGAAAGACGTTCCAGAAAGTCTTAAACTTCACCAACTAAAGGTTTATTGACATGAACATAATTAGAGAAATGAATAGTGCTCAGAGGTGATGTGTTGAACGGACAGAGGAAAAGGTTCGGAGGGATTTGCATCATCTGGTTGCTTTGAAGAGGGAACTTCAAAAGAATTGGTTTATTGAGGAATACCAATTGAAGGAGGTGTAGGAATTGTTGAAACCATGTTCTCTTTTAACGGAGCAGATGCAGATGATGAAAGGAGCTTTCAGAATCAAGACTTTCACTTTTCAGAAAGCTCATATATCTTTGAGATACTGAGATCTTCAGAGGTATTCTTTCTCTGAGTGCTTTCCATTTTGACTTTTATCTTTCTTCAACTTGTTTCTTCAACATCAAAACACTATACTGCAGAAGTGTCAGAGTTTGATTTGACAGAACTTTTTCTAATTAAATCTTTTATCTAGATCTCCAGATAATCCAAATCTTTAGATGATCTACGACTTCAGATTTGCTTAGATCTTTAGAAGAGCATCTTTGACACCAATAGAAGGTAATGTGTGAAAAATGCGTTATGATTCTTCAGTCTTATGCATATGATAGTTCTCTAGCTGATTCTTCATCCAGAGCATCTGATACTTCAACAAGCAGCATAACATATTCTGCTTCTCTTCTTTTCCCAGAGTTTACGTTGAATGTATGAGAGTCTTAGTTGGCTACTATCTGACAGATTAATCTTCTTTCTGTTGTATTCTTCTTTTGAATCATAATGACTTCTTTAGCTTCCTTTCTTTTGAATAGAAACATATCTCCTCTGATGTTTGTATCATTTTGAAAAATAGTTATGAATTCCAGATTCTTCCTTTGGTCTTCATCTTCTGATCATCCATCTTCTTATACCAATGGTCACGCCTCTTTATCTTCTTCCAGACAACTCATTTTCTGATGAACACTAGTTTCTCAGAATAAGCATAAGCTTAAAAAAAATTATGAGCTGAGGAAACTTGCTGACTTCTTACATCATAAGAACTTATTCTTTGAATAGACGTAGTTGATCATCACAAACTACCATCAAACCAAGATGTATTTCTAGCATCTATTTGAATGACAATCTTGCTCTTTATCAACCAGTATCAGATCATCTGATAGTGACTTCTTCTGCTAACCCATCTTTGGTTTCTGATTCTAAGCTTATTATCAAATTCAATCTCAATTTCATACTTCTACTCAGTCCCAAGAGTTCAGACGAAAGTGAACATCAACAGATACATTCATGTATCAACAACTTTACTGAACAGATTTACTTTCTAATATTTCTTCAGAAACTATCAAAGCTTCTGATTTATCTTCTGGAGAGATTCTCTACCTTAGACATTCAGTCTTTGCCTAGAAGAGCTTCATCAACAGATGTTAACTCAATCAATGTCATCAAGCCCAGAAGAGTTTGTCCAGCGGGTTTGGGACTGATGTGGTTCAGATACTAGATTTCATTAATTTCCATAATAGATTCTTCTGACTGTGAAGTAGCATTTCTACTTATCTTGATCAGCATCTATTGAGTGAACAAATATGGAAATGTTTCCTTGCATCAGATCCTCTGATGAAGTTCCAGAGTAAGCTTCAGACCCTCTGATGAAGTTCCAGAGTAAGCTTCAGATCTATTCAGCTTAACTCTAGCGAATGTTTTAGTAAATTGTTCATCCAGAGGAACGCTTCAGTTCAGAGCAGATCTTCATTCTTCAGATGTCTTTGTTATCCAGATGTAAGCTTTGTTGCTGACGTTTCAGAGCCATACAAAAATCTGATTCTCAGAGCCTTTGCAGTTGCAGCCTTTGAGATAAGTGCGCTCAGAGTCTTTTGAAACATTGCTTTAAACTCTTCGCTCAAAGTTTTCTGAAGCGTTACTTTCTCAAAGTCTTCTGTAGCTTAATTTTGACTTATGTCTGCATACACTTAGCAAACTCCTTTCCAAGTGTAATATTTGTTGTTCCAAAAAAGAATTTCATCTACATAAATCTGACATATTAAAATATCTTTCTTAATTGATTTATGAAAAAAAGTGTTATCAAACTTTCCTCTGATAAAATTATTTTCCAGAAGAAAATTACTCAGCCTTTCACACCAAGCTCTGAGAGCTTGTTTTAGGCTATAGAATGATTTCTTTAATTTATAGAACGTGTTCTGGAAATATTTCATTTTCAAAGTCAGGAGGTTGATGAACACATACTTCTTTTTCAATTTTACCATTTAAAAAGTATTTTTAATATTCATCTGATTTATATTGATGTTATTGTGAGCAACAAGGGAAATTAACAAGAGTATGGATTCTAACCTTGCCACATGAGCATATGTCACTGTGTAATCAATACTTTCTTGCTGACTAGCCTTGAAGATATGAGGAAGGATCTTGTTCTTATGAGAGGAGCCAGTAATAACATCTGAAGTATAATCTTCTGAATTTCTCTTCTGAGCTGATCTCATATCCTTTGGTTGCGTTCTGCAGTATCTTCATCAACACATCATCTATCTGTCTTTTGAGAGACATCTTCAGAGCACAGATATTCTGATCTTCATGATTAAAGCATCTAACTTCCATTAGGCTTTATCTTCTGATTATGTTAGCATGACTCAAATGCAGATCCAGTCTTGATACAATTATCATCAAACTTAGATGCATCATATGACACAGTCTAAATGATAATTTTGTTCTTGCAACGCTGAGCTAACTCGTACAGAGTTATTTCAACCAGAGTTGACAATACATTTGCTTCTGAAAAGAATGTCAACTGACTTATTCATTATGAACAACACCAGTGACTTAAATCCCTTTTAAAAACAGATTGAATGACTTTTGTCATTGTATCTTTCTGAAAAACTTGACTTCAGGATCTAATCATTATGAACTTCTGAGAAAGAATGTCTGATAGCATCTGACCAATTACAGTTTGTTCAACTGAGATAAAATCTCAAGTTAACAGAACTTAATTGTCCATGCTACTTCTAATAAAATCTCAGAGTTCATATTACATCATATCCATGATGAGTTAGTGAACTTCTTTACACGAAACATCTACAGATTTCTTTGAAGCTTCTCAGGGACAACAGCTTTCAGATGCCTTGAATCAGAGGGATCATTTCTTCAAGATTTGAGCTTGCTCTGATCTAGCTCTTCTTTTTTTTTTTGCAAACTTTGTCCTGAAACTCTTATGAATCAAAAACATTAGCCAACAATATTTCTTTATTTACTTAAGAAAATTCCCAATGAGCTTTTCATGAGAAAGTCGAGAGTGGACTAATCTGTTTCTTGAAAACATCACATACTCACATAGAAATAATCTTCAGCAAACAAGATTTCTTTCTTCTAATGATTCAATCTTCAGCAAACAAGATTTCTCTAGTGAAGAAGATTTATTTATTTATAACTTCAAAACTTCAAACTTCAACTAATCACTGACTTGCTCAAGATAACCCATTTGATTACAATTTCAGTACTCATTTTCATCAAGAACTGATATTTGACTGAAATTGTAAGAGAAGTGAAAAACCACCAAGAGTATTTCTTCACACATCTTTAGGATCTTTTTCTGACACTGTTAGGTGTTTGATATCCATCAATAACAGAACCGGAGCTCTGATACCAACTGAAGGTGTGAAAAATACACAAGAAAGAGGGGGGGTTTGAATTGGGTATTTCCTCTATTAAAACTTTTTATGGGTTTCTTCACTTTTTGCTTTGTATAGAGTTCTATACGATGCATTGCGGAAGCATATATAATAAAGCATAACACAAGTAAAGAACACATGATATATCCTGGTTCACTTGAGCAACTCTCAAGCTAATCCAGTCCACCTTTCCAAGGTGATTTCGCCTCACTCAAGCAAGGACTTAATCCACTATAACCAAACTGATTACAGTTGCACAAGCTAACTGTAGGTGACTAACAAATAGACAATGACACGTTCAAGGATCCCTAAGGATATAACGTTCATTGACACCTAATAGAATCTGATCAATTAAGATCTTCTATTAGTATCCACAAATGACTACTGTCACTTGTCATCTCAAGTATTCTGATCTTCACAAGATCACTTAAGGAACCACTAATTCAAAATAGAATATGTGTTGCAGGAGATTACATGAGTGCTTCTTATCAAGCAGATTACTCCTAATTAAGTACATAGCAAGTATTGAGCAACAACTTCTTGCTTCCTAATATAGAAACTAATCTAAGGATAAATCTCTATGATATTATAAGAACATTAGTTTCCATATGCTTAAAAGCTTTTATTATGTGAGCACTAAGGCTTCTTTTCATTAAGCTTTTCTTTATCTTTCTCTGTTCGCCACATGCTTGCTAGCATGCTAGCGTTGCTTTTCTTTAGCAGCTCCAGCTGCGTAAATCACTCAACAACAACAACATTTAAAATAATCAAATGATCTTCTTTTATAGTGCAACTTTGTGAGGGTAGAAATGTCATCTCTTATTCCAACGGGTATATCCCAACGGATAGAATAAGCTCACGTGTTGGAACAGTGACCTTTTCTTGTAACCTTAATATCTCAACATTGGAAACCACACTTATGAATAGTACCGACGTCTTTGTCATAGTGAAATGTTTGCATGCGTTGTACTGTAGTCTTCTTGACTTGGTTCTTCTAATGATTCATCTGATGAGTAGTTCAGCAACTACTTTGGTATGAAAGCTTCAGCATCAGAGTTGTTTAAGCACATGTTTATCAGATTTAATAGCAGCAGCTTATCTGATGAGTAATACACCTCTGTCTGGGTGAATCTTCTTCTGACACAATCTTCAACTTCAGAATCCAGTCTTCAGCATTCCAAGATCTAAGTTTCCTCTGAAACAGTCTTGAGAATCTTCATGACTGATTCTTCAGAAATCATTTCTTCAGAATCTTCAGAGTCTTAATCTTCAGAACACGTCTTTAGAGTCTTCTGCACTTGGTCTTCAGAGCCTTCAGCCTTCAGAACTTCAAGTCATCAGAGTCTTCAGAGTAGTTCTTCAGAGGACTATATCTTCAGAGCCTTGATCTTCAGAACCCTTAAGTCTTCAGAGTCTTTCTGCACTTGGTCTTCAGAGCCTTCAGATCAGATGCACTTCACAGAACAGAATCCACAAGAGCATTGCAATTTCAATATCCAACATCCTTGGATCTTTCTGATCGTGACCAGATACAGATGCATACTTGCTTCTTCAATATGCTTTGTTTGCTTTTAGATCAGATGCACTATTCAAAGCATAATCCACATGAGCATTGCAACTGCAAATATCCAGCGTCCTTGGATATCTCTGATCGTGATCAGATGCATAAGCAAACTAGCTTCTCCCATAAACGCTTTATGATACGTCACACATAGTAACTCTCATATTGTATTAGCTGCACATGTGATGTTTTTTGTTTGATCTTATATATTTAATTATCATGATCTGCACATAACAAACATTAGAACATAAAATGGTTCTTTCACAAATACTTAATTGTTATCATCAAAACATAGAGATAATCATGTAGAGACAAATCTTGCTCTTACAGTATTTGATCATGTAAATGTTGGCAAGGTACATGGTTACCTCTTTCTAGGATGCTAGAGTGTTTAAGAAATTCTTTTCTAATGCAAATGTAATTTTATTCATTTTTGCAAATTTGTTTGAATGTTTGTATCACTTAGGTTCCAATAGCCACAAATTTGTGAGAAACCTTCATTATTTACTAAATGCATAGGATTACTGATAAATCTTATTGAATACATTCAATTCATGCTTAATCTTGTGATTATTTTGATTTTGTGGAAGCATTAGATATGATAAAGGAATTTGTTGATAATGAGCACAACCATATCCAAAAGTAACTTACTCGTGAGTAGTGAGAATTGCTAACCCCTTTGAGCTTAATAGTTTAGATCCTAGTTTAGTCATGAACTTGGTATTTGTACATAATTGGAAAGATAGTTCAACATTGAATTGTGTAGGATTCAAAAAAAAATTCTTGAACCTTTGAAGTTGTGCTAAATTGTCTTCCTTGCCTTAAAAATAAAGTAAAATTCACTTAAGGTTTGGTTAAAAACCAAGTTGGGGAGGGTGAAAAGAAAGTGGTAGGTTACTCAAAAATTTTGAAAAAAAAATTAAAACAAGCATGGAAAAGAAAATTGTGTATATGAATTATGAAAAAGAAAAAGAAAAAGCATGCTTGTTTGAAGAAAAAAATAGGGAATGAATAGTGTGCAATAAAAGGTGTTGGAAGGGTGAGCAATAGAGAAAAGAAAGCGTTGGATGAAGTAGTAATGTGTACATAACCTTGTATAGTGAATGTTTCTTTTGCATTGACAACTTTGAATCCATGGCCTTATAAATGTCCCTTTTTTGTGAACTTAACCAAGCTACGACCTTTAAAGACCTTAGTGATCTTCTTGCTTCCATAATTTCTTTGATGATCGATTAGATCAATGTATGAATTGGTTTGTATTTGCATCATTTGTCAGGTGAGTGAAACTGCCCAGCGGTTGTGAACATGTTAATTTCTTCATTATTATTATAAGAGGAGTGTTAGAGTGATTCAAGAATGAGAATTTAGTTGTTACTTGAAGCATTGCATGATATTTGCTTAAGAACTAATGTTTTTTTGCATTGTTCGATTCTAGGAAGTTTTACCTGTTGCTTGTGTGCATTTGTTTGTTTATTTGAGTTATAAATCCATTCTTTGTGGAATTAAATGCTTGAGCAAATCCTCTTGTTTTTAATGAGAGTCATACTTTGCTTGAGGACAAGCAAAGATCTAGTTGGGAGAGTTTGTTGAATGAGAGTCATACCTTTGGTTGCTTTGATTTGTGTGTTATTATGCAGAAATTAGGCATAAAAATATCAAAGTGTAAGACACAAGTAATTGGACAAGGAAGGCAAAGGAAGAGAAGAATTTCAGCATGTTTGTTGTGCGAAATGCCAGCGAGGAATGCCAACAAAGTTCGTTTCAAACTCATGGCGAAGTCCCAGTGAGTCATCTCAGGAAGATGGCAGTAAAAAACAGGTAGTAAGTCCACTAGGCGAGCAAGCATCGGATGTTCGTTATGGCGAAGTCTCAGCGAAGATCCAACGAACCATCCCAGACTGAAGTCAGTAGCTAAAAGACCCTAAGTTCATTGTGCAAACTTGTAGCGAGGTAGTTTGCAGTGCGAAGAATTGCTCGCATAGCGAACTTTAGATATTTCTCAGAGACCGTTTAACTATTTAGAGGCACTTCAGGTGCCTAAAAAGGTGTTCGATGGGCGAAGAAACTGTTCGCAGTGCGAACGTAATAAATTCTAAAAGTACTATATATGTACTTTTCACTATTTTTGGGGATCATAACCCATTTTTACACACAAGAACTTCATTCTCTCAACATTTCTTCACCAAACGATGATATTTTGAAAAAAGAAGTTAGATTCGCATCTGAGTTCAATTCTTCAATGTGGGTGCTCATTCGTCTTCTTCCATGACTTGTAAAGCAAGCTACCATGGTTATGGGTAGCTAATTTTCTTTGTATCAAAGGTAGAGGTAATCTACCATTAGCTTGTATGTATTTGTTTTGATTGGCCTTGTATGTGAATAAGTGATGATTAATATATAATGAATTTTTTTGTTCTTAATGATCCATTCTTGTTTTGTAAAACTCTAGACATAGATTTTGTAAAACTTGACCTAAAATATTCATCTATAGGTTTATAGATTGGAGAAATCGGTCTATGCCGATAGTTGTTTTATGTTGAACCTAAAGCTTACTATATTGGTTGTTATATGGAGAAATCGTGTAGCGATGAATATGGTATTTCTCACGACGTCGCTCTAGACATAGACGGTTTTGAGAGAATGTGTGACGATATTAATCGGATCCGACTTCACATGCAAGGTTGAAAGAATGCGTATAAGTTAGGGTAGATGATAACTACTTTTGATATACTTTATTAAGAAAAATATTTTGAATTTATAAGCTTTGCTACTAAAAACGTGACGATTGTATGAATAAAATGTTGAAAACCCTTTATTCTTGAAACGATAAACTGTTGAAAGGCAAGCATCAAAATATCCTCAATTTGTGGAGACGATAATAAACCCCCCTTTAACTATGATTTGAACAAGTCATCAATGAAAAGTTTGTGGATTTTAATGAGTTACTTAAGTTAAGTTTTAACTTCTGGAGGATTGTGTGTGAATAAGGATGGAATGGATACTTTGAGATGCTTTATGGTTTCACTTATTTAGATCTTGTTAAAGAGTTTTGGATTAATGCTTCCATTCTTGAGCTGAATTTTGAGTGTGCTATTCTTTATAAATTAACTAGTGTTTCTATAACAATAACCTCTAAAGTGATTGTTAATTTGATCAATTATAGGAAATTGGAGAAAGCCCATGAACTCTTGTTTGGAAACACTATCTTCCTACTTGGTGTATCTTTCTAGAGCAATATAATACATCAGCAGTCTCAAATATACGCCTTGATTCTGTTGTTTGGAATCAGACTCTGAATTCAAGCTTACTTCCTAAGGATGAGGATTTGGACCTTATAGATCCTATTGAAAAAGATCTGCTTCTACTTCTCAATTCAAACTTGCAAATTGATCTTCCTCAAGTTATGTTTATTTATTTGAAGAAGATTCTTTCTTCCTTTCATAAGGGAAATATTTTCTTCATTCCTTTTAGATGAGTACTTTCAGAATTACTTGTTTAGCAGGGAGATATCATTAGTTTAGAGGCTGATTTGTCTAAAATCTGGAGAGACAAGTTTGAAGTTATCTATGAAATATTTTGATGTTAGATTTTTGCATATTTATGCCTTGTAATTGTTAGAACCTTTGTATTAAGTTATCTTATTATTAATTCAAAGTTTGTTCATGTTGTTGTTTAGTTAACTATTGGTTATATTTATTTATGATTGTTCAAAATAATTAAAAGTAATGGGAGTAAGCACTTAATTCTTGCAACTTTTATCATTAATAAGAATGAAGGGGTTACACATTATTTAGACATTCTAGTATGTTGGATTGACCCTAAGGTATTTCCTAGAATTATATGACGTGTCCATATGAGGGAAAAGTGTCTATATACTTGTTTTAATGATGTCAAAACATATATAGTTAGAAATGTGTACTTTCAACAGTATCATTTTTTATTTTCTCGTGTCAAGCATTTATCAAAAACATGTGTTAGTTCATATAGAAAAGAAGCACTATATGTGTTCTATGTGAGTTTGATCGTGTTGGTTGAGTTAGATATGCATTAGGAGAACTTAGAAATAGCAAGACATATCAAAATCAACATATTTGTAAGTTCTGAGTCTTTGAGTCGACTCAAAGCTTGCTTAGGTCAACTCATGCAGAATGCATTTTTGAGATTTTCTCTCATGAGAGCTCGTGTCGACCCCCTTTCGACTCATACTATGTGCATTTCTATTTGTCAAAACTGGGTTGCTTTGCGTCAATGCATGGACCTGTTACGGTCGATGCAAATAGTCTTTTTTTTGTATAACTCTGTATTTAGGAGAGCTCAAGTTGACCCCCCTATTCTTTAGGTCGACCATTCGCTCGTTTTACACTAGTTTTTTGTTATGTTGGTCTTTCAAAGTTTTTGTTATGTTGGTTATTTGGTCAAAGTTTTGCATATATATTGTTTTAGTTCATTCTTCACAAAATAATAAGAAAAGTGAAAATATACATTGATTCGACTTTCATCATCTTCATCTTCTTTCTTGCATTTTCTCAACAAATACACATAATCATTTTTATTGTGTATTCGGCATCATTTAGGTGATAACGTCCAAACATAGGATTGGTGTATCAGGTTTGGATTGAGAGACCAGTGGGTTTTTGTTGAATAAAACCGTTAGGGTTTTATCCTTCAAGAATCTTAGATTTTGGGGGTTTTGCATAAATCGTTCCTTCACAAATTCAACCGAGCGAAGGTAATTGAAGAACATGAGGTTCTGTCAATTTAGTAGCGTTAACCAGAGGATTTTGGAAGGAAGGCTTGGGTTAATTGTGGGTGTTTGAAATTAGTCAGGCAAAGATTTGAAGACTAGTGGGTTATACAAAGGTGGTGCCGTAATCAGAGGTTTACTCATCACATTCGAAGGACTTGATTCATCTTGAATCAAGGGAAGAGAAGGCATAGGTTTAACATCAACAATTAGGATTGTATGTTTGATTTCTACTGTTTCTGTTATAAAATTTTTTTGCAACAGGTTTTATATACAAGTCTTAATTCTATTTTTTAAATTGGGGGCAGATGTACCCCGAGCGAGGACGATAGGGGAACTGCCTCAACAAATTGGTGTTGTTCTCTCTTTTTACGATTTTCATTTCTCAATTTTAAGTTTGTGTGCAAACAAACTGGTTGACTAAAATTCTGGTTTATAGTAGTGCTGAAACATATTTAGAAAACTCATCACAATTTGTTTGATTATAATCAAAAAGGCTTAGCACTACATTTACTTAGTAAATTTTACTTGGAGTGCTTCGCACACCAAGTGTTCGAAAAATTGCTTGTATACGAATGTTTTGAGCTATTTTTCAATTTGCTTATTTTTCACAACCATTGAAAATTGAACAACTTCGAGTGAAAAAATTCATATTGGTTTGTGTTCAAACTTTTGATTCGACTTCTCAACTTTATCGGTATTCCATATAGGCGTAGTGTATATCCGATCTTTTTGGTAACGATTTGTTTAGACGATTGTAGTTCCTCGACCGCTTCCGCTTTAAAGTTTAAAAAAACCAATTTATTATAAGCGTCGACTCTATTTAAGGATAAGTGATCTATTCAACCCCCCTTCTAGATCATTGTCATCGTCTAACAAGTGGTATCAAGAGCACTGATTCATTTCGTGGTTCGCATATAACTTCTTAAAATATGGCAAGCGAACCAAAAAGGGCTTATAATAGAGCACCTGTTTTTAAAGGTGAGAACTATAGTTACTGGAAGGATTGTATGCGTGTGCATAACAATTCCATTGATAGAAAGGTATGGAAAGTTATATTGAACGGTTTTATGGAAATTGCCATGACTGATGAAAATAACGTTGTTGTGCCTAAGCCTGAAGCACAGTGGAATAATGAAGATGAGAAAAAGTACAACTACAATTAGAAGGCTAGAAATATTATGTTTTCCTCCTTGGGAGTTGATGAATATTATAGAGTTTCACATTGTATGACTGCTAAAGCTATGTGGGACTCATTGCGAGTTACCCATGAGGGAACTAATGACGTCAAACTAGCCTGAATCAACACTTTTACTTAAGATTTTGATCTCTTTCACATGGAGAAAGGGAAAACCATTGTCGACATGCAAAAGATATTTTCTCACTTAATCAATAGACTAAATTCACCTGGTAGACCAATTTCCAATGACATTGCTACTAACAAAGTTTTAAGATGTCTTACTAGAGAGTGGCAACCAAAGGTCACGACCATAAAGAAAGAAAACGATCTTATGCCTTTGGATCTTACAACTCTTTTTAGAAAGCTCTAAGAACATGAGCAAGTGCTTATTAGCCTTGATCAATTTGAGAAAAAGGAAAAGAAAGAAAAGACCAAAACTACGGAAAATAAGTCTATAGCTCTAAATCTTATTGTTCAAAGTCTTCCGTAAAAGAGCTAAGTGATTACGACTCGAGTGATGACGATGATGAAGAAACGAATGAGAACATGGGGTTGTTCGTGAAGCGATACAATCACTATATAAAGAAGAATGGTATCCAACATTTCGAAAGAATCTCGTTAATTTAAGAAGACAATCAAGGTCTTCCAAGAATTAAGGCAATAAGGGTAGTAATGCAAGAGGATCGTGCTTCAATTGTGGAAAAACTGGATACTATAAGTCGGATTGTCCATTAATGAAGAAGGACAAAGGAAAGGAAATTAATCGCTCACAGAAGAAACAAGGTTAGCCTAAAAGAGCTTACATCGATTAGAAAAGTGATAGTGAGTCATCCATGGATGATAGCTCAAGTGATGAAGAAGAGTCCGTCAACCTTTATCTCTCGGCTCATCCAAAGAAGAAGAATAAAAAGGTACGACATGATAAATACGCAAACTCTAATAAATTGTCTCATTTTGAATTAAAACATGCCTTTGACACCTTACACCATGAGGCTAAGGAAGCCTTTAAACGTTTGACCTCAAACAAACAAAATTTCACTCACTTGGAGAAAAAGATCTCCGATTCCGGAAGGGAATAGAGGCTCTTAAGGCATCCATGGTGGAAGCAACAAAGGTGGATGTTGAGGAAGAAAGAAGTAAATGGTTAAACTTTGGGTGTGATACTTGTCATATTTGGAAAAAAGAGGTTAGGACTCTTAAAGCTAAACTTGACAAGGCTCTAGAACCAAAGATCACTTTTGCTATTGATAGATCACACTTTAGAAAAAGCATGATTAATCCTTATCAAAAATATACATATGTGATCAAAAATCAAGGTAACAAAAGTGATACCAAGGTTAATCTCACTTGCTTGTATTGTTGCAAATAAGGTCATACCATTGCTAAATGTCGCTTTAGGAGATTTTTAGTTCCTAAAGGAGTTTATTAATGGTTACCTAAATGCAACCAAGTTTTCACTCACAACCAAGGACCCAATAAACAATTGGGTACCTATTTTATTTGATTGTTTTTATAGGTACAATGTCTTGAGCCTACAGAGAGAAGATGGGTTCTCGATAGTGGAGACTCAAGACATATGACAGAAGACATATTTCTCTTTATTGACTTTGTGGCAAAGAATAAGGGATGTGTAACATATGGATACAACAATAAAGGAGCAATACTTGGAAAAGGTAGTGTAGGTAATCCCTCGTCTACTACTATCTCTTATGTATTGCTAGTTGAGGGCCTTAAACACAACCTTATAAGCATTAGTTAATCATGTGACAAGGGATAAAAAGTATATTTTTCAAAGGATGGTTGCATGATTGAAAATAATGACAAAAAGGGGGGGTGTTTAATGGATTGAGGGTAAATAACGTGTATATGCTGGATTTGAGTGAAGTATCATTGAGTAGCAACAAATGTCTCGTCACTATGAGTGAAGACTCATGGTTATGGCATAGACGTTTGGCGCATGCCAATTTTGACTTTCTAAACAAGATAGTCTCTAAGGACCTAGTGATTAGCTTACCTAAAATCAAGTTCTCAAAGGATCACTTATGTGATGTGTGCCAAATGGAGAAGTAAACAAGGATCTCGTTTAAATCTAAAAACATTGTTTTAACTACGAGACCCCTTGAACTTCTTCATATGGACCTCTTTGGACCATATAGAATTAAGAGTCTAGGTGGTAACTACTAGGGTTTTGTTATAGTGGATGATTTCTCTAGATTTTGCTGGACTATCTTCTTGGCTAGCAAGAGCGATGCTTTTTCCGCCTTTGAAAATTTTGCCAAACTTTCTCAAAACAAGTTGAACACAAACATTATATCAATTAGAAGTGATCATGGAGGTGAGTTTGAAAATCATCTCTTTGAAGAATATTGTGGTAGGCATGAAATTAATCATTAATTTTCTGCGTCGCGTACCCCTCAACAAAACGAGGTTGTGGAATGTAAAAATAGAATTTTAGAAGAGTTAGGAAGAACTATGATTAATGAAAGTGGCCTTCTTAAATATTTTTGGGCCGATGCCATTAATACAGCGTGTTATGTTTTGAATAGGGTGCTCATTTGTCATATTCTTAACAAAACTCTGTATGAACTTTTGAAAGGGAGGAAGCCCAATGTGTCTCACCTTCATGTATTCGGTTGTAAGTGTTTCGTGTTGAACAATGGTAAGGAGAGTCTTGATAAATTTGACTCCGAGGCAGATGAAGGTATCTTTCTTGGATACTCTCAATCAAGTAAAGCATATATGATATATAATAACAGGTTACTTATTATTGAAGAATTTGTTCATGTCACTTTTGATGAAACTTATCCGAAAAATGTCACAAAAGGTATTTATTTTCATGGTGCAAGTGTATCTTCTGAAGACATACTCAAAGACACTAAAAAAGGAATTGATCAACCTGAATCAGTGAAAGTTAAGGAAGAAAAAGATCACCATCATGAGTAGATTGAGGAGGATCATCCAATTAATTTCGATGGCCTTCCTCCAGCTTGGAATTCTTCTTAAGACCATCATATCGACAACATTCTCAGTGATATTTCAAAGGAAGTGACCACAAGATCTAAGCTAAGTAACTTCTGTTATCACTTTGCTTTCGTCTCTCAGGTTGAGCCTAAAAACCCTAAAGAGGCATTACTCGATGAACATTGATTCTTATAAATGCAAGAGCAATTGAATCAGTTTAAAATAAATGAGGTTTGAGACCTTGTCCCTTCTCTGCAAGGCCATCGAGTAATTGGCACCCGATGGGTGTTTAGGAACAAACTGAACAAAAATGGAGTATAACACATAACAAGGCGCTCTTAGTTGCACAAGGGTATTAACCAAGAGGAGGGAATCAACTACGAGGAAACTTATGTGTCGGTTGCCCGACTCGAGGCTATACGCTTTTTGCTTGCTTACGCATGTGCGAAAATTTTCAAATTATTTCAAATGGATGTAAAAAGTGCTTTCCTAAACAAATATATCAATGAAGAGGTTTATGTAGCCTAACCTCCTGGGTTTGAATCTCATGAGTATCCTGATCATGTCTACAAGCTAAAACAGGATTTGTACGGACTCAAATAAGCCCCTAGGCCTTGGTATGACCATCTTAGCAAATTTCTACTTAATTAAGGGTATTCAAGAGGAAATGTTGACACAACTCTCTTCATTAAACATCAAGGAAAACACTTAATTTAGGTACAAATTTATGATGATGATATCATTTTCGGACCAACTAACATGAGTATGGTCAAGAAGTTTTCTAGATTGATGCAGGGAGAGTTCGAGATGAGAATGATGGGAGAGCTCAACTATTTCCTCGGATTACAAATCAAACAACTTGAAGAGGGTACATTTGTGAGCCAGAAAAAAATATTGCCTTGAGCTTCTCAAGCGTTTTGACATGGCAAACTTCAAGGTGATTGACACTCTGATGCCGACGTGTGCAAACATTAATCGAGATGAGAATGGTAAGGATGTGAAGGTGAAGAAGTATAGAGGTATGATCCGCTCTCTCCTCTATTTTACCGCATCTCGACCCGACATCATGTTTAGTGTTTGTATGTGTGCGAGGTATCAATCATGTCCTAAGGAATCTCATTTGAAAGTCGTCAAACGCATACTTAGATACCTCTCTGGTACTCCAAAGTATGGGCTCTGGTATTCCAAGGATAGTGATTGTTCCTTGGTTGGCTATTCTGGTTCCGACTTTGCCGGTTGCGAATCGGGTAGGAAAAACACAAGTGGCACTTGTCATTTCTTTTCAAATTCTTTGGTGAGTTGGCATAGCAAAAAGAAAGTTTCCATTGCTTTGTCAACAACCAAGGCGGAATAAGTTATGCCCAGTAGTTGTTGCGCTCAAGTCTTATGGCTTAAGCAACAATTGCTCGACTTCAATGTAAAACTTGAGGGTATTCCTATTTTATGTGATAATACAAGCGCCATTAATCTAACCAAGAACCCCGTATTACATTCACACACCAAGCATATAGAAATATGTCATCATTTCCTTAGGGATCATGTGGAGAAGGGTGATATGGTCTTTGAGCACGTTGATACCAAAAATCAACTTATGGATATCTTTACAAAACCACTCGCTACAGAGCCTTTCTTTCACATCCGTAGGGAACTAGGCATTCTCGACATCTCGTATCGTATTTAGGATTTTATTATTGCATGCTTTATATATATGTGTGTGTGTGTGTGTGTGTGTGTGTGTGTGTGTGTGTGTGTGTGTGTGTGTGTGTGTGTGTGTGTGTGTGTCTAACAAAATGAAGAAGTAACTGAGTCATATGTGAGGGCATCTATTATCGGTCGCGGTTGAGGTAATATCGTTCATCTCTATCAAATTTTCTTGATCACTTCATATGTGTAAGTTGGTGTATCAAGTTATGTTTTAAAATTGATATTTATTGCATGATTAAACATGTTTTATCCTTTTGATTGTTTGAAATATGTGTAGGCTATCTATTTATCTTTTTTTGATGCATTTATGACTCAAAATGATTATTTGTGCAAATTCTTACTGTTTGAGTCAACCAAAATAGAACACCAGTCGACTCATAAAATTGCAATTTTTCATGATTTAGAAGCGGGTCTGCTCAGGTCGACCCTTCGGTCGACTCAACCTTTGAACATTTCTGATTGTCTATATTTTGTCAGTATGCGTCGACGCACAAAATGTGTAGGTCGACGTGTTGCTCAATTTTTCTGAAAAATCCTTGTTTTTGATTAAACGTTCAAAATGCTTTGACCCATTTAATGCTTTCATTCTTTCTATATATTCAAACATCATCATTAGCATTGGTACATTGCATCTACACAAAGCTACTCTTTATTTCTCCTCTTCCCAAAATCCCTATCAAAACCTAATTTTATCATATACTCAAGGATTCTAGTGAGTCTCTCATCAACATAAAAAAAACTCAGTTTACTATTCATCTTCTTCAAGTATTGCTTCTAATGGATACACAAAGGGTCACATGCAAGAGAACAACCAAAGCTCCTTCCTCTCAAGCTGGCACCTCAAGAGCTAATCTACCAGTAACCTCTCTCTCTCTCTTTATTACCTTCTGAATATACTGAACTGTATGAGAAAAATCTGAGCAAGCGATCAATTGTCAAACAATTTGTTTATTATCTCAAAGCTGCTGAAAGAATGCATATCCAAGAAGTTCTTGAACTTCTAGATGCTCAGAATTTCAATCAGTTTTTGGAATGAGATAGTAAATATAATGAGCATTTAGTCATAATTTCCTATACTGGTCTTCATGGAAAGTTAGAAGGATTTGGGTTCAGTACCAAAATTGGAAATAATAAAGTTTATGTAAATGACTCTGTTTGGAAAGATATCTTCAACATGTCTCCCATAATTGTTGATCCATTGATTAAGGTCACAGATAATAGAACCGTTGATGTTTATAAGTTCAAGGAAGCATAGAAATCCATGCTAAATAAACCATATGCTGATGACATAGTGGCTAACAATCTTTTCCCAAAGTCAGACACAACTGGTTGGTTGAAACTGGTTCACAAAATTTTGCAATGGATTATCTCTCACATTTTTCGGCCCAAGAAAGGAGGTTATTCTCGGGTTGACCAAGCATACGTTCATTTGGTATACATCTTGAAAAAGAAGATCAAAATCAATTGGCCTCACTACATTGCGAGCAAAATCTATTCTTTGAAAGACTCTAACTGATGGACTACATTGTCATATGGTTCCTTCATTCAATATATCCTCAACAATGTTGAAGTGTTCATTCCTGGTATCCCATACAAAACCATGACAGCCGACCAAGAGTTCTATCAAAAGAATCTAACTATGATGGGTTATATATGGGATCCTCTTCAGACACGCTACAAGTTTATTGTTAAGGAAACCAGTTCTCGTCTGCAGGAATCTGATGAAAATGAAGAAGACGAAGAAGGAGAAGAAGAAGAATAAGGTGGTAAAAAATGGATACTGATGATAATGTTGGTGAACAGGTTAATAATGGTTGGCTAGATCAATCACCCCCTTTGGACTCAGATGGAAACCAAGGATGGGGTGAATGGCAACACACAGGTTGGACCACACTTGGTTCAAATTACATGCCACAGACAACTGACTGGAGTTATCAAGATACAACTAATTGGAATTACATGCCTCTATCTCCTCCGCATCCCTAACAAAATAATGATGAACTCCTCGAAATGATGAGGAACATCCAGCTTGAACAACAGAACTTTATCACTGCACAAGATGAACGATTTACAAATCTGCAGAACCAACTTTAGGCTCACATAAATAACTTCAACTAGTTCACCATAATGGTGACGGTTCATTTTAATAGCATGGTTGAATCTACTGCAAGTTAAAACCATGCTCTCACTACTAGCTTCGATGTTCTTAATCGAGCTGTGCTGGAACTCACGAAGAGGATAAATGAGCAACAGCTTCCACCACCTCATGACTATTAATTTTGCGGAAGGGGCCACCAGTTTAGGGGGAGGAGGCCTTGAGGATTATTTGTGTATTATTGTGCATGCCATTCCATATCTTGTTCATTGCATTCTGATGTTCATTTCGTATTTTGTTTGTTTACTTCACTAAGACATGAAACTATGTTAAATTTTAATATTTGTAATGACACTTACTTCTTTTGGTCATTTGTTGTATTCTCTATTTATTTTCTCATACGTTTTTTCATTAACACCATTATATGTGAATGTTTATTAATGCTTCCCTGTGATGCGTCCGCAAGTGCACGAAAATATCGAAGTAATATAAAAGATTGTCGAACCCACAGAGACCAATGTCAATCTACCATTATCTATTATTACGGCGTAAAGCTAAGGCTAATGGAATTAGGAAAGTTGAATGTGAATGAATTTATCTGCAAAGGAAATAAAGATAATTGGTTTGAATAAAAAGCGGTAAAGGGATATCGCTATGCAAGGACTTAGTTATCGGGGATTCGACAGGTCACAGGTGCTTTTTACTCTTTGCAAACATTGTTCAGAAGAAAATGACGATTTAAAGACCTTTGTCTCAAGATGGTTGTTGACGCTAGTCGCAACTTCTAAGACGAAACATATGCTGTCGCTATCCCGTTCGGGGTTAAAATTACTTTTTGAAAACTATTAAGTTCTAATCCCTTTTAAAGTGTTGTCGCTATTTTTAAAACGAATGCCTAGTTTTTACTGTCTGGTCCTAGCCTCAGCTGTCGCTTGTTGGTTCGTACCTTTATGAATTTCCCACTGTCGTGGCAAAACTACTTTTAAATAAGTTCTCGCTGTCGCGACGAACGTTTATTTAGAAATTAAGATTAAAAACTATGGCCAGAAAGGTTGTTTGTAGAAAGGTAAGCTGCACTAGGTATTATCGAATCTCGTCCTACTAATTCGGTTACATACCGATAAAACTAATTTAGCTAGACATAATAATTAATGCAAACAGAAATAAACATAAACAGAAAAATGATATAACATGCATAATGAAGGAAATAAAACAATAATGCAATTAATAAGAACCTGGAAAGTAGTACTGATATTGAAGAGTAGTCCCCCACAATGTCGGCAGGATTCTACTTTGGCAAAATAAAATTGCAGAAAGAAGTACAAAGCTCTGAACTAAAGGAAAACAGAAAGGAAATAAAAATAATAAAATTGGGAAAAATGGCTTCAATGGGAATTTTGGCAGCACTTTGATACGTCGAAGGCTCCCCTAGAAACTCTGAATCTAAGGCCTATTTATAGGAGATAATTCATTCTTCAACTTCCAGAGATCATGGGTGAGTTATGGAGGGAGTGGGAGTAGCTTCCAGTAGTGGGCAGTGAGTGGAGAAACTGTAGGAAGAAATCTTAGAGAGAGTGATCGTGGCAAAAAAACTGATTTGAATGTTAAATGATATTTTGTCTGCGTGACGCTCGTAATGGAACGTGACGGTCGTCATACGCATGACGGTCGTAACGGACCTGTGACGACCGTCATATCAGCAAAATTCATTTTTTATGTTTTTCTTCTCTCTTTTCCTTTCATTTCTTCTTCTTTTCTTTCTTTAATCCAAATTCTCCCCAATCTGCAAAACTAAGTAAATTAATCATATAATAGAACATAAATTAAGATAAATTAATAATAATCACAAATAAATGCATGTAAATCAAGCCCAATAAACGATATGATTTCGCGTTATCAAACACCCCCACACTTAAACCATTGCTTGTCCTCAAGCAATCAACCAACACGGTGAAAAAGAAATAAGCATAATTTGAAACAAGGACATGATGAGACTCTAATCATACATGGCTGCTAGGCTAATGTTAGATCGACAGGTACTAAATATCAATACCAAGGATACCGTAATGACACAATTTCAAAAACTCCCTACTTATGCAAACCAATCAGAATCATGCCATTATAACTCAACCTATACCTCATACACATTCATGGCAAGTAAACCTGTTAGTGACTATGATCACATTGTTATTTCATTTTTCTCTGCAAATATGCTTAAGCATCAATTTAACTTAAAGAGTTTGTACCGTTAGGCTAAGTGCTCGGGTGAGGAGCACCTAACTTAGAAGGAACATGTCTTTTTCTTCATAATTTTCTTTCTTTCTTAATTTCTCATTTTAAACTAGAGATCATACACTTATTTGCATCGGTTTCTTACTTAGTGTGGTTGGGATGATGCTGACTGCTTAAATAAACTACTTAGGGATTACTAAAAGAACTGGAGCTTTAAGGTCTCGACGTAATGGGTACTCAAGTTGATTTTGCATATTTAGGGGGTTAAGGGTGTCAGGATGATATCAATTTTATCAAAACTTTCCCAAGTTTTTTCTAACATAGCCTAAACAGCCTATATACTTTCAGAGTACCATGTCATGAATCAAAAAGTTTTTGTTGGAGGTTAGAATTTTGAAATTTTGAAATTTTGGGGAAGTTTGAATAATAGGCAAAAACCGTGCATAAAGACTCGACAACACATGCACAGACTTTGACATATTAGAAACAACAGTAAATCAAGCTAAAAAGCGATAAAATGAAAGTGGTAGAGTTCCTCACCCACACTTAAACCAAACATTGTCCTCAATGTTTTAATAAAAGGTGGAAAAAGGAAAGATAGAACCTGTATGAATGCTACTGTGTGCTAAATCCTCTATGGTCTTGCTCTTGATGTCCATGTCTTTGTTGATCACTTCTACTTCGGCGACGAGCATTTTGAGATGCCTTCACTTGTGTAATTCTTGCACCAATTCATCATATTACTTACTTCCAGAGGAATTACTCATCATCAGTGTCACCACCAGCAGTGACACTCGTAGGAATGTCCGTGGGCACAGCTCATCGTCATGTAGAGAGTTTTCGCCTAGATATAGCTAAAGCGTAACAAGCGATATATTTCTTTATTTTCTGCAAATATAAACAAACAAATTAAAATAAAAGCCTTGTGGTTTGCCTCCCACACAGCGCTTTGTTTAACGTCGATAGCTCGACGACTAAGGAATGCAAGTACTCATAGTGGTTCTTTCGAGAATGGTTCCTCAATCGAACTTTGAATAGTCTCCGGTTTCCATGGCCACTTATCAAGCCATCGCTCATATCCCTCACCTTTTCGTTTCTTTCTTCTGTAGGGTGGTTTCTTGTTTTGAACGCGTGGTGGTGGTTCTGGATCTATCCTGTTTCATCCACCACCTCAAAAGTTAATCGTACCCTTTTAACAGTAATAATGACCTTAGTTTCACGGTCCTCGAACTTTTTTTTCCTATGAGGGGCCTTAGACAAAGGTGCATTGGTGTGGGTATTTTCCAGTAGCTTCACATATGTTTTGGATTGGGAGTCTACCTTGGCTTCCACAACCAATTGTGAGAAAGAATTAGGTGGGGTATAGGGAGGAGGAGCAACAATGTGTGCTTCCTTCTCTACCTCTTCGACAACCTCCCTCTCGGGTGGTGTCGGTGGATTTTTCTCAATAATTATGCTTATCTCACCAAAACTCTCCTCAGACTCATCATCACCCTCCCTAGGATCTTCTATCTGTTCTTCATTACTAGTGGTTACAACATTCACATGGCTCTCAAGGAAGGGTCCTAGAGATGTTTGTGTAAGCAAATAGGTTTGAGTCTCCAAAGCCTTGCTGTGAGTCGCGAGGGAATCGACTATAATGCTCATCTGCTTAAGGTCTTCATCAATTTGGAGATGTTGTTTTCTAAAGTCTTCATTTTGGAGAGTTTGTGTCTCCACAAAGCGCTCCATCATAGATTCGATCCTAGAGTGAGTAAACGTCTCTTCGAATTCTTCTAGTAATAGTTCAAGGTTGGATGTGTCGAATTCTTGCGTTTCCTCATAGTATTGGGAGTAGTCATCATAGAGGGAATTTGGTCGAGAATGCATCGTATTGAAATCTTCTAATAATATTTCGAGGTCAGATTTAAGCGGAGCTTGTGGTTCCTCAAAATACTGGGGGTGGTAGCTATAATAATGGGGATGGTAGTTATAAGGGAAATTTGGGTTATACATAGTAATTGAGATAAGAGTGCCTTAGTCTATACTATGCAACAACGGAATCACAATATTGACTGTTGGTCCCCGGCAATGGCGCCAAAAACTTGATGCGTCCGCAAGTGCACGGAAATATCGAAGTAATATAAAAGATTGTCGAACCCACAGAGACCAATGTCAATCTACCATTATCAATTATTACGGCGTAAAGCTAAGGCTAATGGAATTAGGAAAGTTGAATGCGAATGAAATCATCTGCAAAGAAAATAAAGATAATTGGTTTGAAGAAAAAGCGGTAAAGGGATATCGGTATGCAAGGACTTAGTTATCGGGGATTCGACAGGTCACTGGTGCTTTTTACTCTTTGCAAACATTGTTCAGAAGAAAATAACGATTTAAAGACCTTTGTCTCACGATGGTTGTTGACGCTAGTCGCAACTCTAAGGCGGAGCGTATGTTGTCGCTATCCCGTTCGGGGTTAAAATTACTTTTTCAAAACTATTAAGTTCTAATCCCTTTTAAAGTGTTGTCGCTGTTTTTAAAATGAATGCCTAGTTTTTACTATCTGGTCCTAGCCTCAGCTGTCGCTTGTTGGTTCGTACCTTTATGAATTTCCCACTGTCGTGGCAAAACTACTTTTAAATAAGTTCTCGCTGTCGCGACGAACGTTTATTTAGAAATTAAGATTAAAAACTACGGCCAGAAAGGTTGTTTGTAGAAAGGTAAGCTGCACTAGGTATTATCGAATCTCGTCCTACTAATTCGGTTACATACCGATAAAACTAATTTAGCTAGACATAATAATTAATGCAAACAGAAATAAACATAAACAGAAAAATGATATAACATGCATAATGAAGGAAATAAAACAATAATGCAATTAATAAGAACCTGGAAAGTAGTACTGATATTGAAGAGTAGTCCCCCACAATGTCGGCAGGATTCTACTTTGGCAAAATAAAATTGCAGAAAGAAGTACAAAGCTCTGAACTAAAGGAAAACATAAAGGAAATAAAAATAATAAAATTGGGAAAAATGGCTTCAATGGGAATTTTGGCAGCACTTCGATACGTCGAAGGCTCCCCCAGAAACTCTGAATCTAAGGCCTATTTATAGGAGATAATTCATTCTTCAACTTCCAGAGATCATGGGTGAGTTATGGAGGGAGTGGGAGTAGCTTCCAGTAGTGGGCAGTGAGTGGAGAAAGTGTAGGAAGAAATCTTAGAGAGAGTGATTGTGGCAAAAAAACTGATTTGAACGTTAAATGATATTTCGTCTGCGTGACGGTCGTAATGGACCTGTGACGACCGTCATATCCGCAAAATCCATTTTTTCTGTTTTTCTTCTCTCTTTTCCTTCCATTTCTTCTTCTTTTCTTTCTTTAATCCAAATTCTCCCCAATCTGCAAAACTAAGTAAATTAATCATATAATAGAATATAAATCAAGATAAATTAATAATAATCACAAATAAATGCATATAAATCAAGCCCAATAAACGATATGATTTCGCGTTATCACCCTGTTGCAAATTCGGCGAATATGCTTAATTTAATATACTATGTTTTTCGGTGACCTATTTCTTCTTTCCTTTTGATGATGTCAAATGGGGAGAAGAGACCATAGCAAAAACAACAAATCATTCTACAAGACTGATCAAACATCCAGATTGTTTCTAGATGAATGCATAAAGTTAGAGGGAGGATGATACTACACAATATGCTCAATTGGTTTTCTATTGTTTTGCCATCATAAAAAAGGGGGAGTATGTGAGGGCAAATTGTGTCTATACTTGTTTTAATGATGTCAAAACATATATAGTTAGAAATGTGTGCTTTGGACGGTATCATCGAGTCGCATATGCATTCGTTATTTTTCTCGTGTCAAGCATTTATCAAAAACATGTGTTAGTTCATATAGAAAAAGCACTATATGTGTTCTACATGAGTTTGATCATGTTGGTTGAGTTAGATATGCATTAGGAGCACTTAGAAATAACAAGACATATCAAAATCAGCATATTTACAAGTTCTGAGTCTTTGATTCGACTCAAAGCTTGCTTAGGTCGACTCATGCAGAATGAACTTTTGAGATTTGCTCTCAGGAGAGCTCGCGTCGACCCTCCGGTCGACTCATACTGTGTGTATTTCTATTTGTCAAAATTGGGTTGCTTTGCGCCGACGCATGGACCTATTCCGGTCGATGCAAAGAGTCCGTTTCTGCGTAATTCTGTATTCGGGAGAGCTCAGGTCGACCCCTTATTCTTTAGCTTAACCGTTCACTCGTTTCACACTAATTTTCTATTATGTTAGTATTTCAAAGTCTCTGTTATGTTGGCTATTTGGTCAAAGATTTGCATATATATTGTTTTAGTTCATTTTTCACAAAATAACAAGAAAAGTGAAAATATACACTAATTTGGCTCTCATCACTTCATCCTCTTTCTTGCATTTTCTCAACAAATACACATAATCATTTTTGTTGTGCATTTTGCATCATTGAGGTGGTAACGTCCAAACATAGGATCAGTGTATCGGGTTTGGGTTGAGAGATCAGTGGGTTTCTCTTGAATAAAACCGTTAGGGTTTTGTCCTCCAAGAATCTTGGATTTTTGGGGTTCACATAAATCGTTCCTTCACAGATTCATCCGAGCGAAGGTAATTGAAGAACGAGAGGTTCTGTCAATTTAGTAGCATTAACCGAAGGATTATGGAAGGAAGGTTTGGGTTTGATTTGTGGGTGTTCGAAATCATTCGGGCAAAGATTTGAATACCAATGGATTGTTCAAAGATGTTTCCGTAATCGGAGGTTTACTCATCACATTCGAAGGACTTGATTCATCTTGAATCAAGGGAAGAGATGGCATAGGTTTAACATCAACGATTAGGACTGTGTGTTTGATTTCTACTGCTTCTATTATAAAAAAAATTGCAACAGGTTCTATATACAAGTCTCGATTCTATTTTTAGAATTGAGGGCAGATGTACCCCGAGCGAGGATGGCAGGGGAACTGCCTCAACAAATTGGTGTTGTTCTCTCTTTTTACTATTTTCATTTATGAATTTTAAGTTTGTGTGAAAACAAATTGGTTGACTAAAATTCTGGTTTATGGTAGTGCTGAAACATATTTAGAAAACTCATTATAATTCATTTGATTGTAATTGGAAAGGCTTAGCACTACATTTACTTAGTGAATTTTACTTGGAGTGCTTCATACACCAAGTGTTCGACAAATTGCTTGTATACAAATGTTTTGATCTGTTTTTCAATTTGGTTTATTTTTCACAACCATTGGAAATTGAACAACTTTGAGTGAACAAATTCATATTGATTTGTGTTCAAACATTTTATTCGACTTCTCATCTTTATCGGTATTCCATATAGGCGTAGCGTATATCTGATCTTTTTGGTAATTGTTTGTTTAGACGATTGTAGTTCCTCGGCCACTTCCGCTTTAAAGTTTTAAAAAAACTAACTTATTATAAGTGTTGACTCTGTTTAAAGATAAGTGGTCTATTCAACCTCCCTTCTAGATCATTGTCGTCGTCTAACAGTCTTGATTATCTAAGTAATCTTGCCATTCTTCCTTGGCAAATTCCAAAGCCTCCTTTCTCAGTTGATTTCTGTGTCTAGACCCAAAAAATATTATTCTTCTTCTGTATGTCTTCACAAAGGATGCTGAAGAGGTGAAAGCTTACGAAATCATCTGCTTGTTAATAAATCCTTTAACTGTTGTTTTTCTTTCACTTGCCTGAGTTGCTGCATTTAGTATGATTATCTTTTTGAAATCTCTCTTTGGAACCCATAATTGCTTCTGTTTGTACATCTTGGTATTTTGAAGATTAAGTGATTATGAAAGTAAGCTTGCTATGAGTTATTATATAAATGTGTTACATGCATTGTTTCAAGTATCTGTTATTTTTATATTGATTAAGTCTTATCAATATCTTCAATGATATATCTTGGAAATGTTATCCAACGACCTAACCTATTAAAGATTATTTACCAACTATGAATTTTATACTTGACTTGTTTAATTGTCTTGTCTGGTGTCAATTTTACTTCAGTAACGTCTTTCAGTAAATCTAAAGGAAGTTATTGAAATTATTTGCATGCAATAAACAAAATTTGGTCAAAAAGATACTTTTTCATTAATTGAAGTAGAGGATTACAAAACATTGATTCATAATGATCTGATAATGCTTGGTATAGGTCCATATCTAAGTCATCATGGCCTTATAACAATAATAGTTGTCATAGCCTATGTCTAGCTCATCTTCATCAATGTCTTCATCTTCTGCCTCTAAGATTGGACGGTTGAACAACTTGTTGGATCGTCTTCTCTTCTTCGATCTATTCATTATCTTTCTTCTGGGTTTCATCACAACTTCTGATGAACCTACTCCTGTAGGTTGTGTTGGAGCTATTGACATCGCTTTTGCATAAGTGAGTCTTGTAGAGGGCACATGTGTTGAAAATTATTTTGGGGGTGTTTATTGTATCCACAAGGATTATAAGTAAGATATCTCGATGCTAGTCGTTCAATAGGTTAACATTCTAAGTAAAGAGTTTTCAAAAGATTTCTTGTTTTGTAACATATGTTTATTTCAAAGAGTAAATTAGGCTAAAGATGTTTTGTTTTGAGAAAAGCATGTCAAAATTAGATTTTGTTAATCCTTTTCATACGTACCTGATTAATCAAGCATGTGAACTTAGTTTTGATTAATACAATCGCGTATCCTCGCAAATTAGTTTATTTCTAAAGCGGCTCCGTGAATATTATTGTTTTAATCGCTAGATGATTTCTCGAAATAACAATCGAAACAATAAACATAAAGGTCGATACAAAGAAAATATTAAATTTCAAATCTATGTCTAGAGTTTGTTGGTTAATAGATGAAGAAATTAGGTCAAAATTTGGAAAATCTATGTCTAGAGTGGTTCAAACCATAAATACATCATTTCAAGCAAATATCTTCATCAACTATTAATCATAAACCTTGTTCACATACAAAAGATTAAAAGAAATACTTAATAACAAGATTAACTACCTCTAATCTTGACACAAAACTGATTTAGCTACCCATAATCATGGTAGCTTGCTTCACAAGTTTAAGGAGGAGATGAATGAACATCCACATCGAAGAAACAAACTTGGATGCTAATCCAGCTTCTATGTGAAAAATCTCACTCTTTGGTGAAGAAAACTCAGAAAAATAGGTTTTGGTGCGTCAAGTGATGTTATGACCCCAAAAATGGTCAAAAATACTTATAAAGTACATTCAAAATATGTCATGTTCGCATTGCGAACAGATTATTCGCCTAGAGAACATCAAATTAGGCACCTTATGTGCCTCTGCACAGTTAAATTGCCTCTGAGATAACTTTGAAGTTTATTGTGCGAATGATTATTCGCTCTACAAACTACTTTGCCTACAAGTTCGCATAGTGAACTTATACCCCTTTAGCTACTGCCTCAAGTCTGGGATGCTTCGCTAGTTCTTTGCTGAAGCGTTGCCACAGTGAACCTTCGCTGGCTTGTTCACACATCGAACTTATATACCTTTTGCTACTGCCTCAAATCTGTGAGTATTCGCTGGTTCTTCGTCAGTTGTTCGCAAAATGAATGTTCGCTATCAAGTTTGCCCAGCGAACTTAGTGACGTTCTTCTTTTCCTTTGGCAACTTTGTTCATTTTCCTTGTGTCTCACACTTTGATGACTTAATGCCTATTTTATGTCCAATAACACATAAATCAAATGTACCAAAGGTATTATCAAACAATTGATGAATGGTAAACTTTCAAGTAGCAATATCAACAAATCAACACAAAAAAGTTTGAAAAATGCCTAACATACATGATTAAATTAAGGCAATATTGACATCTAATAAACTCTTCCCAACTAACTCTTTGCTTGTCCTCAAGCAAAGTATGCCTCTCATTGAAAATAAGAGGATTTGCTCAAGCATTTAACTCAACCAAGAAGGGATTTATGGCTCAAATAAACAACAAATGTATACAAATAATGATAGCAACTCCCTAGAATCGAACAATGCAAACAAATTTAGTTCTTAAACAAATATCAAATAACGCTTCAAGTAACAACTAAACTATCATGCTCATACCACTCTAACACTCTTCTTCGAAAATGAATTGAAGGAAATACGTGCTTACAAATGTGGGGTAATTTTGCTCATCTGACAAATGATGCAAACACAAACCAATTCATACAATATCTAAATGATCAATAAAGAAATTATGGAATCAAAAAGATCACTAAGGGCTTTTAAGGTTGTAGCTTGGTCAGGTTCATAATAAAGGGATATTTATAAAGGCCAATGAATTGAAATCGCCGATACAAAAGAAACATTCACTATACAAGGTATTTACACATCTCAACTTCATTCACCACTTTCGTTTCTCTATAACAAACCTTCTCAAACTTCCTTATGCACAATTATTTTGTTCTGTATTTTTCTCTTTCAAGCAAGCATTTTTTTTCTTTTGTTTTTCACATTCATATTCACACATTTTCTTTTCATGCTTGCTTGAAATTTTTCAAAAGTTTTAGCAACCTACCATTCTTCTTTTTCATTCTCCCCAACTTATTTTCAACCAAACTTTAAGTGAATGCTCCTTGCTTTTTATGGCAAGGAAATCAATTAAAACAATGTTCAAAGGTTCAAGAAGAAATTTTATTTTTTTAGAATCTCACAAAATTCAATGATGAACTATACTTCCAAATTATGTACATACACAAAGTTCATCACTAAAACGAGATATAAACTGTTTAGGCTCAAAGGGTTAGCGAATACTCACTACTCACGGATAAGTTACTGTTTGGAAATGGTTGTGCTCATTATCAATAAATGCCTTGATCATTTCTAATGCTTCCACAAAATCAAACTAATCACAAGATAAAGCATGAATCAAAATTACTAAACAAAATTTATCAATCATCCTATGAATTTAGTAGACAATGTAGATTTCTCACCATTTTAGCTTTTGGACCTAAGTAATACAAGCATTCAACAAGGTTGCAACAAGAAACAAAATTACATTTTCACAAAGAAAAGAAGTTCTTAAACATTCTATATCCTAGAAAGAGGTAATCATGTACCTTTCCAATATTTACATGCTTAAATACTATCATCACCATCCAAACTTAGAATAATATTCATTGATGAACTATCATCACCATCCTAGAAGTTCTTACATGTCCACACCAAAAAATGGAAACATTAAAATTCACACAAGCATATCAACAATACACACACATAAGCATACCAAAAAACTTTAAGAGTTGAACATTCATAAACTGAAGAATTCAACTCTTAACAACCTAATAAAAGAAAAGCGAAAGTAAAAAAACGCAAGTTGAACATTCATAACTGAAGAATTCAACTGATAATAATAATAACAATAATGTGTTATGGTGTAAAAACACCAACAAAAGTATTTGTACCCCAAACATGGTACATAGTACAACAATATTCAAAATGATCTAACAAGTGGATAAAGTACAACAAAAGATAATACAATAACCATAAATATAACTAGCAATGATCAAATGCAAACATAGAACTTCACTTTGTAGACCAAAGGAAGTTGCATAAGATCATGCTCAAAATGACAATATAAAAAAACTAGTCCTCCTCGGACTCGGTCTCCTCATCAGAACCAAAAACCTCCTCTGAACCGGCCTTGTCATCATCATCATCAGCCTCCTAATCTCTGGCTTCTTCAGAACCACCTACATCTGCCCCCTCACCAAATTGTGGCTTGGCCTCAGGCCATGCAACATGTGCTAGGAACTGCTCCTTACACATCATAGAGTGCTCTCCCAAGGGCTCCCTATACTGCAACTATAGTACCTGTATAGAATCATGTAAGACAATCATGACGCACTGAGTAGTCGCCATCTAATCCCAGTTATAACTGCAGATCTCTCTCTAAAATGAGTCAAAACCATGGGAGCTTGCAGGTTTAGAACCAGAAGCACTGCCAACATCAGTACTAGCGTTAGATGTCTGTCCTTTCCAACCTTTTGGTTTGCAAAACTTGTCCACATATCGATCATCAATCATAGTAGGAATCATCACCTGATGACGGGAGGGTAATTTCACCCTCACATGCACACATAATACCATAATCAAACAAGGAAAGACTAAGGGATAATTCTTCCTTGAAGCTGAACCAAGTCTGCTTTCCACCACTGCACGCATCTCATCTGCGATAATTTGAGCCACATCAATCTGCACATTGGTTAGTATACCGTGGGCAAGGTTAGTAATAGGGATTGGCACAGTAGAGGTGTGCGACTTTGGCTTTATACTAGTCAAAACCAACAACAGAATAAGCTGAGCCAAAGGACGCATGTCCTCTCTGTGATACCTCTGAGGAACCCCAGATGGGTTCAATTCAACTAATTTTCCCTCAAGCAATATCTCACGAGAAATAACATATGTATCTATATGCAACCTCAACGTGTGGTGATATACATCTATCTCATTCTCCCTCAAAGATAGAGGATTTCCTAAAACAGTGTTGATGGTGTCACGATCAAATTTACTTCCCTTCCGCCAAACATGGTAGTCCACGTGAACAACTCACATCATTTGGGAGTGCATTAGCGTAGAACTCTGTCACAAGCTCTATGTTGTAGCTATTACCCTGTGTGATCAATCTATCCCACTTTTTGCTTTCAAGGATTCTCGCTACCGCCCGGTAGGATCCTTGGGGGTTGAGTTTAAAACGCTTCTCAGGTAGGATGCTCCTCTTCTCTAGCATTAGGTGATGAGCAGCTTGTTTCGCTCCTCTGAATCTGTCCGAATCAAACTGGATTTGAGCCGGACGTGATGAGCTTCCGACCTTTCGCTTCTTGGACGGAACGGTCTTAGGAGGTGCCATCTGCACACTCACCAAACAAAACCAACCAGCCAATCCACAATTTATATTAGTGAGGAACAAAACAAAGAGAATTAGAACAAGAATTCAGCATCACAATTTTTTTGAAAAGTCTGTCATGTTCGCCCACAAGTTCGCTAGGCAAAGCCATGGTAAATACTCGCCCCAGGTTCACTGTATGAACTCATGGCGAACCTTGTGAACTCTCATTCTGCAGGTTCTGCCTACAAGTTTAAATGCACAAAGATTTTTCCAATTACACATTCTATTTCTACTTAATGATAAAACCCACATGCACAATAAAAAAATCACAAAAACAGGACATGCATTGAGTCTATGCAACCTAGAATCAACTTTTGTTTAAGTTCCACAAGAAAACCTAACCATATGTTACTAAGAAGAATCAAAGAAGATAATAACGAAATCAAACCTGATATGCTGAGAGGGTTGATTTGGAAAAATAGCAAGAAGTTTCAAAAGCTCCAATGTGTATGTGAGATGTTTGTGAGAGTGAGAGAGGCAAGATTTTGTATGACGTAAGAGTGACAAAGTGAGATGGGGTAGGGTTTACCCTTAACAAATATGAGGAGTGGGTTTTGGGCCCAAGAATCTGTAGCCCACCTAATATTTCTCACTTTTTAAGTGATGTGGCAGCAGACTTAAAATGTATATCTCGCTCAGTTCATTGTGCGAACTTGCAAGTGAATTCTTGCTCCAGGTTTGCCGTGCGAACTTCCCGGCGAAGATGACAAAATTTTGAATTTTTTTTCTCGACTTAGCACATCTTCCACAATCATTCTAAACAACCTATTTTATAAAAATAGTATAAAAAAAACAGGGATACTTACAATGCTGGGGTGCCTCCCAACTAGCGCTTTGTTTAACGTCATTTGAGCTCGACGGTCTGGAGGTTTGAAACCTCGAAACTAAAAGCAACTGGATTAGCTTTCGATAAAAACACTCCAACGCAAAGGCTTCAACCGTTATCATGACCTATTCTTGGTCCACTTTTCCTTAAGAAAGAAAAGTCCCAACACGACTTCATCATTTCCACTTTAGCGTCTTCATCCTTCTTTTTTAGTAATGTAACTTTTGCATCTGATTTTTTCTCATGAAATCCATCTCCCAAAAGACTTGAATACAACACTCATTTGAAAAGTGTGTAACACACTTCTTCCTCACTAGTCCTCACCTTCATTAATACTGACCAACATTTTGCGGTCTTCATGAAGGGTCTTCCAATGACGATCGGAGTATCCTCGTCTTCTTCCATATCCACAACTACAAAATCAACCAGAAATAAAATTTTGTCTACTTTTAGCAACACATCTTCTACAATGCCATGAGGACAAGTCCTTGACTTGTCCGTAAGTTGCAATGTCATTCTAGTTGATTTCATTTCCATGTTTTCAAGCCTTTTTACCATGGACAACAGAATCAATTTGATGCTAGCACCCATGTCGATCAAAGCTTTGCATTTAAAATCATTACCTATTATGATAGATAAAGCTACTCTCCTTGGATCACATTCCTTCCATGGAAGAATGCTTTGAGCAATAGCACTACAATTTCATTAAGTGCAAGAGTTTCTTTGTTTGTATACCTTTTCTTTTTTGTAAATATGTCCTTCACGAACTTGGCATACTTAGGCATTTTCTCTAGAGCTTCGGAAAATGAAATGGTGATTTGCAATCGGCTAAATATATCCAAAAATCTTGCATGATGCCTTTCATTTTCTTTTTTAGTGGGAGAAAGAGGATATGGTATCTTTTTGTGTGTAACTTCTCCTTGATTCTCCTTTCTTTTTTTCTTCTTTTTCTCTTCTTTTTCAACTTCTCATCCACATCATTCTTTTCAACTACCTTCTTTTAATCATTTTTTTCCAACTTCGTCCTCAACAATTTCATTTTTTTAAACTACTTCCTCTTATTTCACAACTTCCTCACCTATTCCCATATTAATCTCCCTACCACTTCGAGTATATATAGCTTCGCAATGCTCCTTTTGATTTGGTTGAGTGTTAGCGGATCTCATAGAATTTTGTGAGATGTGTAAACGGATCCTCATGATCCATACCAGTAAAAGGATTTTGGTATAGATGCGCATGGATTCTAGTTTTCATCTCCGAATACCTACCGTTGTAGGCATTGCGCGTAAACTGAGCAATGTGCCTCTAACTATTGATATATGGTGTTGAAGCAGGGGTGGTGGTGGTGGTGGTTCTCCCATGATTGGTGTAACAATTGGTGTGAATGAAGAAGATTCTCCTTAATCTTGTCTTTCTCTAGCAAGTTGTCGTCTCCGCCTTGTTTTGCTATTGAGTCTACAAGCAATTCTTTCAATCTCAGGATCAAAAAGAAGTTCTTCTGCAGGTACATTCCCCCGCATAAATGAATTTTGCACACTAGCTAAACAAATTAAAAAGCTAAAGTGAATTGCAGTGGTAAGGGATTCACAATACAAATATCTTAAAATCACTAAACTATTGCAATGCTTGCAATATCAAACAACAAACCTCGACAACGATGCCTTTTGTTGAAAAGTATTTTGGGGGTGTTTTATCGTATCCACATGGATTGTAAGATATCTCGATGCTATTTGTTCAATAGTTTAACGTTCTAAGTAAATAGTTTTCAAAAGATTTCTTGTTTTGTAACATATGTTTTTTGCAAAGAGTAAATTAGGGCAAAGATGTTTCATTTTGAGAAAAGCATGTCAAAATTAGATTTCGTTAATCCTTTTCATACGTATCAGATTAATCAAGCATGTGAACTTAGTTTTTATTAATACAATCGCGTATCCTCGCGAATCTGTTTATTTCTAAAGCGGCTCCTGAATATTATTGTTTTAGTTGCTAGATGATTTCTCGAAATAATAATCGAAACAATAAACATAAAGATCGATGCAAAGTAAATATTAACTTTCAAATCTATATCTAGAGTTTGTTGGTTAATAGATGAAGAAATTAGGTCAAGACTTGGAAAATCTATGTATAGAGTGATTCAAACCATAAATACATCAGTAAAAGCAAATACTTTCATAATCTATTAATCATAAATCTTGTTCATATACAAAGGATAAAAAGAAATACATAATAATAAGATTAACTACCTCTAATCTTGACACAAAAGTGATTTACCTACCCATAACAATGGTAGCTTGCTTCACAAGTTTTGGGAGGAGATGAATGAGCGTCCATGTCGAAGAATCAAATTTGGATGCCAATCCAGCTTCTATATGAAAAATATCACTCTTTGGTAAAGAAAAACTCAGAAAAATAGGTTATGATGTGTAAAGTGATGTTATGATCCAAAAAATGGTCAAAAGTACTTATAAAGTACATTCAGAATCTGTCATGTTCACATTGTAAATAGATTATTCGCCTAGCAAACATCAAATTAGGCACTTGATGTGCCTCTGCGCAGTTAAATCACCTTTGAGACAACTCTGAAGTTTGTTGTACGAATGATTATTCTCCATGCAAACTACTTCGCCTACATGTTCCCATAACGAACTTATACCCCTTTAGCTACTGCCTCAAGTCTGGGATGCTTCACTAGTTCTTCGCTGAAGCGTTGCCACAACGAACCTTTGCTGGCTTGTTCGCATAGTGAACTTGGATGCCTTTTGCTACTAGCTCAAATCTAGGAGCATTTGCTGGTTCTTCACCAGTTGTTCACTAGCGAATGTTCGCTATCAAGTTCGCCCAACGAACTTACTGATGGTCTTCTTTTCCTTTGGCAACTTTGTTCACTTTTCTTGTGTATCACACTTTGATGACTTAATGCCTATTTTCTGCATAATAACACACAAATCAAAGGTACCAAATATCAACAAATCAACAAAAAAAAGTGTTTGAAAAATGCCCAATATACATGATTAAATTAAGGCAAAATTGACATCTAACAACATGCTCAGTGGTAGATGATTCAGAAATAAGTCATTTCTGAATGTTTTGGACATCTTATCTCGTAGAGCTCTAGAATATTTATGTTACTCAGAAGTTTTATAACTCTCAGCTGATGCTTCCATGACTATGTTGGATGTTGATGAAAATGAATTAGGTTTGGACTACTTTTATAATGACTTATGAGCAACTCAAACGTCTGATTTAATTCGGATTGATTGTTGGAACAATAACGATCACTAAAAATTTAAGCCATGCATTATACAATCTTTAATAACCCCATGTTACTTAATCGTTTTTCAATTCCTTGAAAACTGATCCTGTAATGAGGATATATTATGCATTTATGACATTAATTCTTTTCTTCTTCTCTTTTTATTTTCTTTTTGATGTGACAAAATGGGGGAGAAATAATGGTAAGTATTTAATTAAAAACTGAACCCATTGAGTACCTATTTATTTGTACATATTTTTCATTTATAATTTTGTTATTTATATTTCTGTTTTTATGGTTATCTTTCCCGGGCGACACATTTTAACTTCATCCTTAGCCTATCAGACTTTGAAGGAGCTTACAAACCTCGTATTCTGATGTTGCCAAAGGAAGTTAAAATATTATTTTTGATTTTCTTAAATATGGAACTAAGGGGGAGCTTACAAACCTCAATCTTTAAACTGTTTGACTCAGGGGGAGCTTACAAACCTCAGACTCTGATGTTGCTAAGAAAACTGAATTACTTTTTCTTGAGAGTAGTACCTAGTATGATGTCTACAAAACTCTGCTTTGAACTATTAGACTCAGAAGGAGCTTACAAACCTCATACCCTGATGTTGCAAAGAAAATTATAATTGTCCAACATTGTCCTTTAAATACTTGTGTTTGTCATAATAAAAAGGGGGAGATTGTTAGAACAAAATTTGCTCATGACATATTTTCCTTGGGTTTTGATGATAACAAAGTATTGAAAGAACAATGGTTTATTCGATGTGTGTTACATGTATACAGGTTCTTATACTTGTAAATATTATTATCATAATTTATTCTACATTAAGCACACTTTGAGAGTTTTTGCATTACTAGCTTCTGGTGGCAGAATCTAAAGAACACTTGCTAAGTGATGTCTGGAAAAGACTCTGAAGCTGAAGGTCTCAACATTAGAAGATGCAAAATTATTGTCTTTACACTTATTAAATGCAAATTGGCTTCTGGTACCATTCAGAGTTGGTGATAAAGCTGAAGCTGCCTGTACTGCAGAAAGCAAGTTGTATTGTCAAATGAATTTGTCAGCTAGAGTCTACAGATTGCAAGGCTCAAGAAAGGCTGAGGTGCTTTATGGTTATCTACTCTCAACGACTCTAATAGTACAAAATCTCTTGAATACTCAAAGGTTAAACATGTTATGCATTGGATTAAGATCTTTTGGTGTATCTATCTTCAATGGCTCTTGTACTATGGAGTAAACAAATAATCTTGATCAAATTACCTCCTCAACGGCTAGTTTCTAAAAAGGCTATAAATATGGTTGAAGGTTCAAACTGAATCTTTAACAAGGATCAAGTAAAAGAATAAGTAACAAGATCAGCAATTATCAACTCAATGTATATGCATATTTTTTTGATGTAGGTTGTAATTGTAAAATCCTTAAGATTTCTTACACATTGTATATCTTAGAAATCTTAAGAGATTTAGGTCTTTGTTATAGCGATTTCCCGTATCTCGGATACTTGTATCATGTACACCTTATTCTCTATTATGCTAAGCTTAGTCAACAGTTTAGATAAAAGTCTTGTGTCATTGGGGTACAAGAAAGGAAATCATTTGCCAAGATGCTCGAGCCACGTAAGTTTCTTGCTATGTGCTTGAGCTGTGAAAGTATTAATCAAGTGAATTGATTGAGCAGAAGCCTTGTATTATTGGGATACAAGAAAGGAAGTCTCGAGCCAAGACGCTTGAGTTACATAAGTCTCTTGCTATGTGCTTGAGTAGTGAAAGTCTTAATCAAGTAGATTGATTGAGCAGGAAAGTCTTGAGCCAGTCTGGCTTGAGCAGGATAGATCGGTTCATGAAAATTGGAGCAGTAAGTCTTGTCCGGAAAGGTGCAAGCAGAGGCTCATTTCATGGAACCTTGAGCATAAGTCTTGGGCCTGAGGGGCTTCAGCAGGAATGCTCAATACATGGAATTAGAGCCGTATGTCTTGACCTGAGAGGTGCAAGAAGAAAGGCTCATTTCATGGGACTTGGAGGAGAAGTCTTGGGCTGAGGGCCTGAGCAAGGAAGTCTTGAGTTCCTGGGACCTGAGCAGGAAGTCTCGAGTGAGGAGCTTAAGCAGAAGTCTTGGACCTTGGGTTTGAGCAAGTGTAAAGTCTTATACATAATGCATAAGCTATTGTAATCATGTTTTGATTATAGTGAAAATATCTTGTGAAGCAAGGGAACTGAACTACTCTCAATTAGAGGAGGAACCAATATAAATATTTGTGTCTTATGCTATTATTTATTTGTTTCTATTAACATTCTGCTGCTAAGAATTAACCTGAATCTGAACACCAATTTAGGTTCTGAACTCTGATCAAATGCAAACTAAGAAAACGAAAAACACAATTCAACCTCCCCTTTTTGTGTACTTTTCTCACCTTCAACAATGATCTTCCAGGAGGTACAACTCCAAACTAGACCCAAAAAACATGAATGATGGCGTCCTTGTGCTCAGACACATAGTGACACCTACCTAGATAAAACAATTACTCCATAACTGGGAAGGTCTGTCCATACATGATGCACCATAAGTTACCACATGGAGCGTATAAACTTGAAGAGCTGGATGAATGACTTGTTCTTAGAACTTAGAACTCAGGGAACCCGAGAAATTATTATAGTTAATTTCTATGTCTTTTTGGTCAAATAAGGCAATAACAATAATCTCGTTAATGTTTATGTTTTTAAGAATTGTTCAATAAATAAAAGAAGCACGTGACCTTTTTTTTTCTCTGCAAGGATACATATTTGTAATGAGGCACCATATTTTTTTACTGACCTATTTGATGTAATTTTTGTATGTTGCATTATTATGTGTACTAACTAAGATTTCATGTGTAGATCCCATCAACAAGATTAGAGATGGACATAAGGGTATTTTGTCATGAAAAATATGGTTGACATTATTAATGCGTGTATTGTTAGAAGATCCAGTGAGGTAGTATTATTACCATTTAAGTTTGGTTAACTCATCCTTACAAAACAGGTTTGTAAGGTGAGGATTTTCGTCGCTTATAAGAATATGTTAAGGCTACATATTGTCCAGTTTGAGACTCTTAATGCATTCCTAACGCCTATAACTATCGAGTTTGATGCAAGAATGTAAATGGTGGGTGACCCGATAGCAAAAACTTGATAATAATTGTTCCCTTAGATCTTGAACCAAACTCTCATACCATTTTTATGTTGGGTTTTACCAAAATCATCCATACAAAACTGGAATCTAAGGTGAGGATTACTAAAATTTTAATATGGTATTATAGCCTTGTTTAAGATCTGTTGAGCCATGTGCTATTAAGTTTTTTCTATCGAGCCATCCACTATTTATATAAATGCATCAAGTCCAATAGTATTGGTCATGAAGGGGTGTGTTAGAGTCTCACAATAGACAATATATGGCTAGAACATATGTTTATAAGTGAGGGTAATACTCACCTTAAAAGCTAGTTTTGTTAGGAAGAGTTAGGCCAAAAATAAAATCTAAGATGATATTAAATCCCGATTCCAAATCCTTTAGGTCACTTGATATTAGGTTTATTTTATCAGACCACCCATCATTTATATCTATCCACCAAGCCCAACAGTGTTAAGTGTGGTGAGGTGTATTAATAGTCTAAAATCAGACAATATGTGGCATGGACATATGTTTATAAATGTGAGTAACCTTCACCTTGCAAATCAGTTTTATAAGGATGAGTTAGGCCAACATCAAATTTTAATATGGTATTAGGGTCTATCGATCTGGCCACCCATCATTTATTACACACATCAAACACAATAATATTGGACGTGATCAGGTGTATTAGAAAACCAAGTCTCACATATCGATAACTCGGGCCACCCACAATTAATGTACACACACCAAGCTTTTTTTCAAGAAGAATGATGACCGGACTCAATGCTCGTATCTCTTATCACATATTTTCTTCTATTTGGAACAATATTAAAACCAAAATATCTGACATTAAAAACCATGCTTGTTGGTTGGTTAGTGTGGTTCCAAGTCAATTTTTAGACAGATAATTAAACATGCTCTTCTTTGGCTCAATCCCTTAATGTCTCTATTTTTCTTCATCAACATCTTTATGCCAAAGTTAAAGATTTGTTAACAAACAAACAATGAACTATACTTCAAGAACAAACCTATCCAACATACTCAATATTATTTATCAGGTTCACATTCCTTTAGATTACAAAGAAGATAAGGTAATATTGCCTAAGTAATTTATCTTTCATTTTGTAACATGCCAAAACATGAGTTAGTCTAAGAAAATTAGCGCAAATGTATTTCTCCCTATAAATCACCATTAGTTTGGAGAAAGTTCCACAACAAATTTCCAACTAATTAGAACCTCAAGATTAGAGACTGTATAATTCCTTCTATTTGAAGCCTATACAAGAAATCTACAGAAACACTACTTCACTTGTTCAATAGTGCTCTCTTGTTCTTTTTATTTGGAATTGGTTGACATCAAAATAAACACTACTATGAACCTTTTCCCATTACTAAATGTATGAAAATCTTTGATAGGCGTTGGCTCTTAGGGTAAGTTAGGCATGTTTTCGTCAATTGTATACTCTTAATGTTATATGACATTGCAAAAATTAGAAGAGATTCAATAACAAAATGATTGACTAGAAATCAACAATTAGCATGGTCATATCAAAGGTGAGAAAAACAAAAAATGAGGGTTTTAAATTGTGTTGCATTAAATTCTCTCTCTCTCTCTCTCTCTCTCTCTCTCTCTCTCTCTCTCTCTCTCCCTCTCTCTCAATATTCTCAAACACAAAGAGTATGTGGCAGAAAATAAACAAGTTAATGATAAAGAATCACACACACGATATTTATACTGATTCATCCATTTAGCGAGAGGAAAATCCAATCTCCTCACACTTGAGAGATTTTCACTATAATCACACTTGATTATAAGTAACTACTAAGACAACATAATCTTATATTTATTTACCTCACACTAGAAAACATCATTTCCTTAAACATCTAAGAACTTGTTTGCCTCACACTATAGGACTTTGAAAAAAATTATAAAGTGATTTGTTTACAACAACTCACATAGAATGGTAAACATAATACAACATTATTACAAGTGACTAACTTTCTTAAGAAAAGATAATGAAGAAACGACACTTGTGACATTAATGTTAGTTCTTTGCTAATATGAGAAGTTTTACAAAGCTAACATATATTCCAAATATTTTAGAGACACAACAATAGTATAGGTCAATTATGGTATGGTGTGCACCATTCTACATTTAAAGTTGTCTTGTATGTATGACTTGGTGATTCTGAATTGATGGAAAATTATCCTTGTTAATTAGTTGGCTGTTGGGAGATGAGTCGTTGGAATTGTACTATAACCACAAAATCCTTATCCATTCATTCCTTGTTTTGATCTTTATCATTTTATTCCTTGTACCAACACAACTTCCATGATGTGTTCATTGAGAATATTCTTTGTTGGTGACATATCACATAAGGTCTTTGTCATTGAGATGCAAATGACCAATTTTTCATCTAGGCATTGGTAGTTACTTATGTCGATTATAGATGTTTATGTCTCTCTAGATACAAATGATCATTCTTGCCGTGAGGTGTAAATGGTCGTATTAGCCTTAAAACAAATGTTCAACCATGTTGATTCGAGCACATATGTTTATCCCTTTCTTTAGGGCAAATAACCATGTCCTACTAACTGAGTACAAATAATCATTTAACTAATCTTGTTGACAACTCATGTGGATTGAATTTTTTATAATTACCTTAGTCTTTAAATCTCCTTTTATTATCCCTTGACAATATCTCTGATGGAAGTTCAAATTTGATTCATGTGGTGCAGTTTTTAGAAACCATGCTCCTAACAATCTTGGTTATTTTGCTTTAAATTTAGGTTTTGCTAAGGCTTCCAAGTTATTGGGCGTTATGAATAAGGGTAAAAGATATGCATTTCGTCCCCGAAAAAGCTCTCAAAAAATGAGGCAAGGAAAGACGAGTATAGTTGATGATGCATACCTAAAATCTTGGTCTGTCTGAAAAAAGTGAGGGTAGAATGAGGTGGACATTCAATCTTTGTACCTCTAAGCCTAAAAGTTGTAAAAAAATTCTTATTAATGTCCGCTCCTGCAAAAGTCTGAAAGAAACTAGACAAAACGAGACATACATATTAGATTATGCATACCTAAAACCTTGATCCATCTCTATGAAAATACGCAAACATAATGAATATGTTCAACGAACTGAACCTATTTTATTACCCCTTATCATGAATGTTAGTATTGAACTTGTCTTTCTTAAAAATCGACAACATTTATGGATCGAAAGGGATTCTAGAGTAACTAGTTATCTTTGTTTTTAAGTCTTTATTCATCAACCAATTAAAAACTAATGATATTTTTTCTTTGAGATCCTAACCTCTTTGTATATTTTTTCTTATTAATATATTTATCTTGGTTATACAAAATATTTACACACATATAATTAAAAATATTTAATCATTAAAAATACTTACTTAAATATTTCTCTTAGTTTTAAAAAATATTTACACACATATAATTTATAAACATTTGACAATGATACACATTAAATTCTTATTACAATATCTATAGTTAATGCACTCACCACATAAGATTCTCATTATAACATATACTACTCAAATAAATCAATAATCAACAATTTTGCAAAATATGCTAAAAGCCAATAACCGATTATAACAAAGTAAGAAACATTTTTACCTTTTCAATTCAATTCAAAAGAAACAATACCCACAATAAAAACAAGCAATTAACAATAATAAATCAAAATTCCTTAAAATCCTTTTCCTTTGTCTTCTTCACTTTTTCTTCACCATCTTCCTCTCCTTTTCCTTCTTCTTCGCCATCACCATCTAATCCAGCAACACACCCATTATCTACTACTCTTTCTCCTACACTCACATTACTCTCTTTTTTCACCCCATTTCCTCAAAAATCAAACTTTACACTTTACATTCTTCTTTTCATCCTTCAAATCAAAACCCACCAAGCTTCAGTGTTCATTTCCCTTTTCAGCTTGCGTGCTAAGAAAAGCAAGGAAGAGAAAAAGGAAGAGACTTTCCATATGGGTCATGAGATTTGGTGTGTTCAATTGTTTAACATTCATCAGTTTTTAGCTTAGGTTTTTAATTTGAGGTGTTTTCTATTTACTTAGATCTCTTTTACTTAGAAAATGTCAAGTTTACTTTTTTAGGTTTTTCAGCTGTGATACTATACCAATAACTTTCCTTTGTAGAAGCTTGAACCTTGAAGATTAATTGTGCATTCTTCTAAATGAAGTACTGTTTGGTGTAGTTTGGGTCCCATCTGTGCTTAAAGTTTCAATTTTTAGTACTCAAGTTCAGCTTTTTGCTTTTATTTTGCACAATAGTCAAAAGGGCTTTCATTTTGTAATCTGTTTTATTCCTTTTGAAGTTATACACGGGTCTCAACACTGTCCAATTTCGAGATTCTCTGTTAAATTCATGGTGGTAACTTCCTAGTTTATTGCAAGAGTCTGAAATTTTCATGGTGGTAGTGTGTGGTGGCTTGTTGAGTTTCTGAGCTTTGGACTAAGGTACCAAATTTTGCACATTCTTTTTTCTACTTTTGATTCTATTTGAGAAATTTCTTTGAAGCCCTTCAAATTTGACATCTTAGTTTACCTAATATTTGACTTCAATGTATGTGTTTTTTTGCCTTTTAAGCTGTTTTCATTGACAAAAACCTCTAACTTATCTTATCTCTTTCCACAGGTGTTTGGTGTAACTGTGAGTTTGTGAAACTGAACTCATCATAATATAGACATGCTTCAATTGGAGTGTTTTCTTAGATTAACATTGTTGCTTTGTGTTTCATTTGGCTTCTTGTTACATCCTGCTGTAACAGCTGTAATACCATTAGGTTCCAAACTCTCGGTTGTAGATAATAACTGTTGGGTTTCTACTAATGGCGATTTCGCGTTCGGGTTCTTTAACATTACCAACGAACCTAACCAGTTTAGCGTTGGTATTCGTTTCAATTCAAAGTCTATTCCTTATAGCCAACAAACACTTGTATGGATTGCTGGTGGTCATGTCAAAGTAAGCAACGTATCATATTTCCAACTTACTCCACAAGGGGAACTAGTCTTGTTTGATTCCTTACACGGAGTTACTGCATGGACTAGTGGAACAGGAAACAGATCGGTTGTTTCGGCTGTGCTTCACGACAATGGAAATCTTGTTCTTATAGATGCAAAACAAAAAGTTATTTGGCAAAGTTTTGATAATCCTTCTGATACGCTACTCCCAGGACAGAGATTATCCGTATCCAAGTATCTTCGTGCTTCATCCAAGGACCTAGAGACTAGTTACTATAGTCTTTACTTGAATGCTTCTGGTCGGTTGCAGCTTCGTTGGGAAAGTAATATTGTATACTGGACAAGTGAAAGCCATTCTTCTACTGAAAATCTCACTGCTTCCATCACATCCGATGGATCTTTTCAACTTCAAGACCAACATTCTAAAGCTGTTTGGAGTGTGTTTGGAGAAGACCACAACGATTCTGTGAGTTATCGGTTTCTTAGGCTAGATTTTGATGGCAATCTCCGGTTATATTCATGGATGGAAGATTCGCAGTCATGGGGATCGGTTTGGCAAGCTGTTGATAATCAGTGCAAGGTCTTTGCTACTTGTGGTGAACGTGGTGTCTGTGTCTTCAATGCTTCAGGTTCTGCTGAGTGCAGGTGTCCTTTCAAGACAATCGAAACTAACAAATGTTTGGTTCCGAATAAACAGGATTGTGCTTCTGGTACCGAAATGAAAGTGTACAAGAACATATATCTATATGGAATTTACCCTCCTGACGATTCGATAGTCACAAGTAGTTTGCAGCAATGTGAAGAGTTGTGCCAGAATGACTCCCAGTGTACAGTTGCAACCTTTTCGAACATAGGCAGTCCACAATGTTCCATAAAGAAAACAAAATACATAACTGGCTATGAAGATTCATCTCTAACTTCAGTGTCATTTGTTAGGAGTTGCGCAGATCCATTTGCTGTAAATCTCAGTTTCACAATGTCGCCTCCATCAGAACCGTCTCCTCACAGGCTTTGTGTTTCTTGCTTGGTAGGAGCAGCCTCAGGAACATTTGTCATTGTCGGTTTTGTCCAGCTGGGAATTGTTTTCTTCATATGTAGAAGAAAAGGTTCTACTATGAGAAGAGTCACACTAGCATTCACAGTCCCGAATTCGAAAGGTTTGATGGTGTTATCCTTTGCAGAAATCAAGAGTGTCACCGGAGATCTCAAGAATCAAGTTGGGCCCAATATGTTCAAGGGTGTGCTACCGAGCAATCGTGTAATTGCAATCAAAGACCTGAATGCATCCATAGATGAAAGGAAGTTCCGGAGCGCTGTTCTGAAGATAGGGAACATCCACCACAAGAACCTAATGAAGCTGGAGGGTTACTGCTGTGAGCTCAATCATCGGTATTTGGTCTACGAATATACCAAAAACGGCTCGTTGGACAAGTATTTAGACGATTGCACTCTTTGCAAGAAGCTAACATGGAGAAAGAGAGTTGAAATATGCTCATCAGTTGCGAAAGCAATCTGTTATTTGCATTCGGGGTGTAGGGAGTTTATAAGCCACGGAAACTTGAAATGTGAGAATGTAATGTTAGACGAAAATTCCGCCGCGAAGGTGTCTGATTACGGATTCGCAATAGTTGACGGCGAGGCTACATACTGTGGCTTTTCAGCAGAAAAAGACGTAGCAGACTTCGGCAAATTAGTGTTAACCTTGTTAACTGGGTGTCGCGATCACGAACAAGTCTCCGAATGGGCTTACAAAGAATGGCTAGAAGGAAGAGCAACTAACGTGGTTGATAAAAGAATCGACGGCGGTGCTAATTCAGACGAACTCGAACGTGCATTAAGAATCGCGTTCTGGTGCGTTCAACTCGACGAACATAAAAGACCTTCGATGGAAGAGGTAGTGAGAGTACTAGATGGTACATTGAATGTTGATCCGCCACCACCTCCATTTCATTTGGCATTTGATCCACAAGAGAATGGATCAGAATCAGAAATAGTATCCGTGGTTTAGTGGTGTTTGTTATGTTAAGTTTACAGTTTTGGTTGCCTTCAGATTGAACATGTATAGTATAGGACTAGACTAACATCTAAGGGAAAAATAGGCATGCCCTTTAAATTTTGTCCCTCAAAGCAAGAGGGCACTGATTGTAAAGTTTGAATACCATGTTCATTTGACTTTTATGGCATCTTTCTGATTTTAATTGTTTTTCTGAATATTGCAAACAAAGTTAGTACAAAGAGGGCACTGATTTGTTAACTATTGGTAGTGTTTTTTGAATTTATCCTTCAAACTATTTACTAAAAAACAATAATTATGAATATTTTGGTGAGGAAATAATTGAAATAGTTTACAAAATTGAAAAATGTATGTGAATAGAGTATTTTACATGATGGGTTCGTTTGGATCCAATGTCGATAGTTGACTGAAATACAACTTAATTTTTGAGAAAATTTCAATTTACTGTCCAAAATACATGAAGACTTTTTTGCTTTTCAATTTTAATAAATTTAATTTACTGTGTGGTGTGTGTATATATATATTGACTCAACAAATGTGTTATACACGCCTTCTAGGATTTGAATCATCATCTCTCCTCTTTCATTTTCTGCTTGTTCTAAAATTACCATCGTCGTTCCTTCTTTACTTCTTTCGTTTTCTCTGTGTTTTGTTCAAACATCCTTCTTTCCTACTTTCATTTTCTTATACGTTCAATCATTATCTTCCCAATATTAAAGAATGCAAGCAGTACTTTAATGTCAAACAACCAAAGCTTTGAGACTGTTGAATTTGTGCTTCGTAGAAACAAGAGATGAAGTGTTTTTGCCAAGATGAAAGTGTTCTTCGTATTGTCAATGATATGAATAATGTGAACTATAGGAAAAAAATTTGGGGCTGTAGAAATTATAGAAATCACATGGATAAGAGTTGTAATTTCTTCAAGTGGTTAGATAATTTCATACTCATGAGGTAAGTCATCACTATCATATTCCTCAATGTCACTTAATCCTCTAAAAGTTTCCTTTAAAATCCCACCTTCTTCATTCACATCATCAAGCGAACCACTCCATTCACATAATCCTTCCACTTTCCTATGTTTATATGGTCTCACAACCTTGCCTTTCCTCTTTCCCTTCCCTTTAGCCTTGCCACCCTTTACCTTTAGCCTTGCCCTTCCCTTTCCCTTTGTTTTCAATTCGTTTTCACAAACTACTTCCTCATTATCAACTATCAACTCTCCAACATTTTCTATATCTTCTTCCGAGTCTTCAAAGTTGACATTCAAAGCATTGTCTTCACTACCCTTAAGTTCTTCTTGGTTATCTTCACTACCCCTAACCTCTTCCTCAACCTCCACATCTTTTTGGTTACACTTAACTCCCTCAACTTCTCCTGTATTACAATTTGGTCCCTCCATGTCTGATTGGTTACAATCAACACCATCAGTGGCCCCCTCTACCTCCACATCTTCTTAGTTACAATAAACTCCATCATTGGTTCCCTCCAAATTAACATCTTGTTGGCTATAGTCAACTCTATCAGTGGTCCCCTCTAAATTAACTTCCACTTTAGCACCAATGGTCCTTCCTTGTTCAAACTTGTCATTTTCTCCTTTACTCACATCATCAAAAGAGTCGTTTTCTTCAATATAATGTCCAAAATGTCCCTTTATGCTCCATTTTCATTGGTTACTACATCATATTCTAAGGACAGAATTAACTCTTCAATAAATTCAAGTTGTCATATAGGATGAATGACATAAATGCACTGACCCATTAATCGTTGATATGGTTTTCATTCTCTTGGTTCCCATATCGTCTTTCAACAAAACAAGCTCATTAATATTCATCCCATCATAATACCACAAAATCTTTACAACTGGATACCCTAAGTCCCTTAAACCACCAAACACTTTAAAATAACTCTAGTAATCAGGGCCTACGACCCAAATCTCCTCCAACTCCTTAAGGAACTCTTCGTCTGGAAATGCATAATGGATGTTAGCACTTGTTCAGTATACAAAGGGGTTCAAAAAGTTTCTTTTATTCTCTTTGCTCTTCTTCACACCACTTGTCTTCTCCAACTGATTTTAAGGTTTGAAAGTGATAAAAGGAATGCAACGAGTTTCGTTTCTTCTCTTTTTGTTAAAATTTTATAATTTACATAAACAATTAAAAAAACAAAACAAAAATAAAAAAGTCAGGTCTGATTTTATATGTCCAACAAGACAAATGTTAAAGTTTTTTTTTCTTTTTAAAAACTAACCGCAGACACTATTTCAAATAACAAAATAGTTTTTAAAAAACTACTTTACAACGTTTTTTAGTTAATAGATCAAAGCAAAAGAATTAATTAAATTAAGAGATCAAAACATGCATTACACTTTTTTATAAAATTTATAAACAACACATACACGTTAAATTGAAGTTAAATTTGATTTAAATTGACTAAGAGTTTGATCTTGAGTATAGTTAGAATTAAAAAAAAAACTCTAAATAAGAAAGAAAATTAATTATGATTACATACATAGTTCATCAAATAAACTTTCAAAAAAATGTCTAAAAGGGATTAAAATTTAAAATTAGATTTTTAAGGTCACTTAGAATGCAAACGGTGCTGTGGGACCAAAGGCTGACAAGGAAAATTACAAACCAAAAATATTATATAATTATATTATGGTAGAGTTAGCAATAGAAGATGATGTAGGAATAAATCTATGAAGGAAAGTTATAAAATGAAATATTATCTAATATAATAACATTCAACTCAAAAAGCCCGTCTAGCTCAGTTGGTAGAGCGCAAGGCTCTTAACCTTGTGGTCGTGGGTTCGAGCCCCACGGTGGGCGCTTGTCACACTTTTTCGTTTTAACAGTTTATGAATAACTCGGTAGTCGGTACCATGCAATATATCGATTGAAGCAAAACTAATTTATATAAAATAACTTTTAAATTCAGTATATATTCAAATTCGAAAAAATATTAACAAGTTAAGTTTTTCAATAAGTATATATATTTTTTAAAACTCAATAAGTATGTTTTTTTTTTTTTAAACTCAATAAGTATGTTGATAATAATATATTTTGAACAATATTGTTAACATTTATTTAGATTGAAATTTTTTTTTAAAAATTGATATAAAATCTGCTCAAATATGAAGCGAGTCAGTTACTAATATAATAATACATAAACTCTCGTATCTAAATAAGTGCTAATAATGTTAATAACATACTCACCCTAATCCATACTTGACTTCTCTTCACTTCTAAAATACTTAGAGCAACTTTATTGTATAGTTGTTAAACCAAAATTTTGTATAACTTACGTTAGTAATAAAAAATTTGCATTATAATAGAGCTGAAATGATATTTAAGGGAACTAAAATTTAGTTCCCATCATCTATATAGTTAACGTTAACTATGTGAAATATATTATAATATTATTTATTTAGTTAATAAAATATTTCAACAGCATTAAAGTAATGACATGATATTTGAAAATAGTGGGGTCAAGTTTTGATTTCTTACAGACAACCATCATTAAAGTAAAAACTATTCAAATCAACTATAAATTTTTTAAATCCTACAAAACACTTTGGGCCCACAAAAAATATCTTAGTTTACCCATTTAGTTTACTCCCATTAAAGATGCTCTTATTCAAATTTTTTTCTTTCTTTTTTATATCAATTATTTTTATTGCAAAATATGTATTCGCTAAAAGTATAAATATTTCACAATTTCGAGTCGATAAAGGTTGTTAGAAATTTTAGAGTTGTTAGGGTATTGAGAACTAACTCATATGAAATGAGATGTTATTGTGTATTTCTCTGCGTTATCAGTCTTTTTTTTAGTATTATGATACTGATTTTTTTATATTTAAAATTTGATATAAAATCTCAATACATGCTCAAATATGAAGTGAGTTAGTTACTAATATAATAATACATAAGCTATCATATCTAAATAAGTGCTAATAATGTTAATAACATACTTACCCTAATCCATACTTCACTTCTCTCCACTCCTAAAATATCTACTTACGTTTTTTTCTTTCTTTTTTATATCAAATACTTTTATTGCGAAATATGTATTCGCTAAAAGTATAAATACTTCACAATTTCGAGTGGATTTTTAGAGATTTTAGAGTTGTTAGAGTATTGAGAACTAACTCATGTGAAATGAGAAGTTATTGTGTATTTTTCTGTGTTATCGATCTTTTTTGAGTATTATGATACTGATGTATTTATAGCCCCAAGGGTTATAACCGAGTCTCCCAAGAGTATAAAATTACTACTAGAATGGATAATTGATTCCCTGAAATTCAAGAGGTGTAGTTAAGTCCCACGACATCCTATGTAACATATGTTGACTCCATATATCCCCTATGCACAATCACACATTATGGACGGAGAAAATGGAGGTTCGGGCGACATATATTTGAAAGGGGTGCTCGAACCTGAATGGAGGCACTCGAACCCATGAAATGGAGACTTAGGAAGGACGAAGGACTAAACTGAAGTTGCACGTCTCTAATATGTTTAGGGGGAGATCCACAATACATTTTTGTTGCTTGTCTCTTAAGCTTTTGTTTTGTTATTATTGTTTATTGAGTCTCCTCTTCAAATGTACATCTTTGGATTAAGTTTTGAATCTATTCGTTTTAGCATGCATAATTCAACTGTTTGCATTTGAGTATGATCATTATGTTTTAAGTCAATTGGTTAAGTTAATGGAACAAGAACCATATTTGATGTTGTTTCAAGTTATGCAGGGAACGCAATCTCAAACTATTTTGAAAAACTTGAAAAATTGAGATTTCTTGTGTATGACTCGAATCACTAACAAGTTATGACTCAAATCAAATCAGGCAGTGGCTAACATGACTTGTGTGTCTATGACTCGAATAAAATTTTTAACTTGATTCGAATCATGCAACATTGTGAATTGAATAACAAGTTGCACATGATTCAAATCACACAAGTCATGTTAGCCACTGCCTGATTTGACTCGAATTACACTTTACACATGACTCAAATTACAAAGTTTTTCATATTTTCCTATTTGGCTGTGTCCAAATTGATTCGAATCAGGATTTCTACATGATTCGAATCATATATATAACATGATTCAAATCACAAGAAATTGGTCTCTTATTTTATGTTGATTTTGTTTCATTCTACTTGCTCACTTGACTCAAATCATCAAATGTTCTTGACTCAAATCTAACAACCATTTCACCTATTTTTATGCTTAATCTCCAACACATAATTCTTTTGTCATCTCACTCTTTCACAAATAAATAACAATTGAGAACATAACAACAACAACTTCCATTTTTGATAACTCAAAATCTCTTGCAAACAAATTTTTTTTTGTCTTCAACCTCTAGTTTGGACTGAGATCTTGATTATGAAGATTTGTAATTATTGAGGGAGACATGTCTTGAAACTAACATTTTTTGAAGAGTTTGTAAATATTTTCATGAGGCTTGCAAGATTGTAGTTGTTATGACTAGTGGTGAAAAATTCCAGTGAAAAGGAGGTTCTTCCCTCTAGGTTGACCTTGATAGTGCTGTGTGGAAACCTACATATAAGGTAGAAGTTCTTCTTAATCTTTGGATAGTTTACCGCTTTAGAAATTAGTGTGATCAAGGGTGATTGCCACACACGAAGACTTGGAGCAGATTGATGAAGTTGGAAGATTCAAGAAGCGAGAATAGAGTAAAGATTTCACAAAGAGTTCGACATCAAGACTGTATACAAGTTAAGATCCATATAAGAAACTTATTTTTATCATTATAATTGCAAATTAGTGAATATATGAGCTCATGTAATATTTGTCCAAACATATTGGAAGATCTACTTTCCACGGGAAACCATTGGAAAATGGAGTAGGCTTCTACGAGAACAATAAAGCCAAACCACTATAGATCCTACTGTTAGAATAATATATTTCTCTTTCCATTTTGGCCTTAAACGTGTACAGTTTGTTACCCTTAGTTTTTTGGTAGTTATTATCTATTGTATATATTAGTTGATGTACTTTATCACAAAACCAAATTAATGAATAAACACTTTACTTCTTTTACGAGTTATCTCTCTCTTTTCCAATGCTTGTTTCAATTCTTCTGCAAATTTACGTGAGGTTCATATGCCTTCACTGCACCATTAACATGGTATCAGAGATTTCAAAGCTCTGGTAGTCATTGTCTCTTTCTTATTCATTTTTCGTGTTTCTTCTCCATTTTGCAGAACCGTCTTTTGTTTTTCTTTTCGTTCTTGCTTCTTTCATCAATGGCTTACCAGCTTTACAACAATTTTTATACAAATTCCATAAACCCTTACTACCTACATCCAAATGAAAATCCACAACTTGTTCTTGTATCTTCATTGCTTGATGACAAGAATTATCACACTTGGTCAAGGTTGATGCATATCACTTTGATTTCCAAGAACAAAGTGAAGTTCATTGGTGGAACCTTAACCAAGCCTCTAGTAGCAGTTCCTTTGTATGCTCTATGGATTTGATGCAACACCACGATTCTTGCTTGGCTTCATCGTTCAATTTCAGAATCCATTATAAAATCTATTTTGTGGATTAATAGCGCCGCTGGTGTCTGGAAAAATTTACAAACTCATTTTTCTCATAGCGATCTATTCTGCATTTCTAATATTCAGGAGGATATTTACAAGATTCGTCAAGGTAATCTTGATGTTTCTAACTATTTTACTTAGTTAAAAGTTTTATGGGACAAATTAGATAACTATCGCCCTGTTCTTGCTTATTCTTTTGCTATTTGTTGCTCTTGTGGTGTGATTGCATAAATTCATAAGTATCGTGAACAAGATTGTGTGATTTGGTTTCTGAAGGGATTGAATGAAAATTTTACGCATTCCAAGTTTCAAATTATGACAATAAATCCCTTACCAGACATTGATAAAGATTTTTCTCTAGGTATTCAACAAGAACATGAGATGAATAATTCAATTTCTGTTGTGAATCCTACTGGTAATAACACTAAAAAAGTTGTTGCTTTTCAAGTTCAAACTAATTCAGGTAGTTCCAATGGCAAACCTAACTATTCCAAAGGGAAGACATAAGGCTTTAATGGTGTTTGAGGTCACAACCGCGTATGTACTCATTGTGGAAGAACAAATCACACAGTTGAAACTTGTTTCATAAAGCATAGATTTCCACCTGTATTTAAAGGGAAAGGTAAACCACAAGTGCTAGCAACAATGTTCAATCTGCTGTTGCAGTTAACATTGCCTCTGATTCTTCCTCATAAGGTTCAGCCGCATCTCCTTTTGGATTCACTTAAGAGTAATACAATAACATCATAGAGTTGCTCCAACAGTCCAAACCAAGTCCTCAAGCCAACTCCATTTCCACTTCCCCATTTGCCATGAATTCCCACTCAACCACTCATAACAGTAAGAATGCCAATCTCTAGATTTTAGATACAGGTGCAACATATCACATTTCCTTTAATAAAATATCTTTCATTACTTGTAAAAATATCATACTTGTTTATGTAAACTTACTTGATGGTTCTTACATTGTTGTATCAATGTCTGGTGGTGTCATTGTTTCACCATCTCTAACTTTGCACAATGTCCTCTATATGCCAAATTTTCATGTCAACCTTATTTCCATTGCTAAGCTTATCAATTGTAATAATTGTTATGTGCATTTCACTGTTGATACTTGTCAAATCATGCAAAGTCTTTCCAAGAAAATGATTGGTACAACTAAGTTGCAAAAAGGGTTGTATGTTCTTGACTTTACACCACAATCTTCAGTTTATAATTCCACGTCTAATGATCCTTGTAATCTTTGGAATTCTAGAATAGGACACATTTCTGATATAGGCTTGAAAAATATTGCAAAATTGTTTCCATTTATTCCATATACAAACAATAATAATCCTTGTGAATCTTGCCATTTTTGGCAAACAAAAAAATTTACCCTTTCCTCATAGTAATACTCAATCTTGTGTACCTTTTAAAATATTACATGCTGATTTATAGGGTCCATTCTCTACTATTTCCTTCTTAGGACACAAATATTTTTTAACACTTGTTGACGACTATAGTAGATATACTTGGGTTGTTTTTCTTAAGAAAAAGGACCAAGTTAAAAGTAACATCATACAATTTATAGCCTATGTTGAAAATTAGTTTAAGTCATCCCTAAAATGTCTTAGAATAGACAATGACACGTAATTTGTTACCTTATCGAGTTCCTTTTGTCCAAAGGTACCATACACCAAAAATCATGTGTTGAAACACCCCAACAAAATGGGGTGGTTGAGAGAAAACAGCAACATATTTTGAATGTTGCTAGGACTTCATATTTTCATTCTAATATCCCCCTAAACATGTGGAATTTTTGTGTCCAACATGCCATTCATTTAATCAATAGGCTAACTTCCCCCTTGGTGAAATTAAAATGCCCTCATGAACTCTTATTTTCTCAGCCACCCTCATTGACACATTTAAAGGTTTTTGGTTGTTTATGTTTTGCCACAACTTTACAATCCCATAGAACCAAATTTGATCCTAAGGCTCGAAAACGTATATTCCTTGGTTATAAGGATGGGAAAAAAGGATATATCTTGTATGACTTGCACAATCATAATACCTTTGTTTCTAGGAATGTTAAAATGAATTTCCCTTCAAACCTAACCAAAATGTAACCACAAACCATAACCAAACCAAACTTAATCATCATACTTACCCTATCCTTGATGACATGCCTAACCTTCCTAGATCTACTACTTCCACTGATATAACATTTTTTCATGACAATGACTTACCTATTGTGTCTCACGAAAGTGACTCGTCTGATGCCTTTCATGACCATGTCACATCACCTCTCTCTCATAACCAACATAGTGAGTCTGATCCCTCTCCTATACATAATTTAGACTCACCTAGCCTTGCAGACCACAATCAATCTAATAACACTTTATCAAACTGTCTCATTCATAATTCTATCAATGATACTATAGGTCATAGTAACCTTTTATCCAACAGTCCCATTCATAATCCTCTCATTGATACTGCAGGTCCAATCCAACCTGCCCAACCCCTCCTTAACAACTCTATTCCTAATCCTATCACTCGTCTCACATCTAATGAGTTTCCCAATGACCATGTCAATATCAACTCACCTTTTCCCACCAATTCTGCTACTAATAATAACCCACCTCAACCTTTAAGACATTCCACTAGAACATCTCATCCCCCAAGTTACTTGGCAGATTACCACTGTTACTCTGTTGCCAATAATTCTCCTTCATTGCACTCAAACGGCTCTAATATTTCATATCCTTTCTTTTTTTATTACATATGATAAATATTTTCCTTCTTATAAACATTTTTTTGTGCCATATCATGTAACGCTGAACGAAAAACATTTAACCAAGCCATTAAGTTTGACTGTTGGAAGAATGCTATGAATGTTGAGTTACAAGCTCTTGTTGAGAATCACACTTGTGATGTTGTTGAACTAACTCCTGGTAAGAAGCCTATTGGGTGTAGGTGGGTCTAAAAATTAAAATACATGGCAGATGGTTTCATTGAAAGGTATAAGGCTAGGTTAGTAGCAAAGGGATGCACACAGATGAAAGGCATTGATTATTTTTACACTTTTTCACCTGTTGCAAAGATTACTATAGTTAGAGTTCTCTTGTCTCTTGCATCAATTAAAGGCTGACACTTAGAACAACTTGACATTAATAATTCCTTCCTCCATGGGGACTTAAATGAAAAAGTCTACATGAATGTTCCTCCTGATATGTCTACTTTTTCTGCTTCCCAAGTTTGTAAACTTCACAAGTCTCTTTATGGTTTAAAACAAGCTAGTCGTCAATGGTACACCAAGCTATCTTCTTTTCTGATTTCTATTAGATATTCTTAATCCAAAGCTGATCATTCCCTATATGTCAAGGTTAATTCTCATAGTTTCACTGCTCTGTTGGTTTACATGGATGATATTGTTCTAGCATGTGATTCAATAGATGAAATTCACCCTGTCAAACACCTATTTGATCACACCTTCAAGATTAAAGATCTTGGTCAACTAAGATACTTCCTTGGCTGTGAGATTTCTAGGTCCAAAGCAGGAATTTTATTCAATCAGAGGAAGTACACTCTTGATCTCTTATAAGATAGTGGGTTGCTTGCCTCAAAACCATCTGCTGTTCCCTTTGGTCCTAACACCAAACTTTTTGCCAATGTTGGTCAGACATTAGAAGACCTAACTTGCTATAGAAGATTGATTGGTAGACTAATCTACTTGACAAAATCACGACTTGATATTGCTTATGTTGTCCAACACTTAAGCCAATATGTTTCTCAACCTTTACTACCATATTATCGAGCTGCCATGAGAATCCTCTGGTATCTAAAAGTTATTCCTGCAAAAGGCTTATTGTTTTCAGCTTCTAGTACTCTCAAATTATATGCTTTTGTTGACTCAGATTGGGCTCGTTTCTTGATACTAGAAGGTCTGTTACTGTCTATTATGTTATTCTTGACTCCTCCTCACTTTGCTGGAAATCCAAGAAACAAAATACCGTGTCCAGGTCCTCAACTGAAGCGGAATATCGAGCCTTAGTATTGTTGACTTGTGAGCTGCAATGGTTACAATACCTTTTCCAAGACTTCCAAATAACTTTTCCTCAACATGCATCTGTGTTTTGTGATAGAAAATTTTTATTTACCTTACTCGCAATCCTACATTTCACGAGCGAAGCAAGCACATCAAACTTAATTGTCATGTTATTCGTGAAAAACTCCAGTCCAAGTTACTTCACTTGCTGCCAATTTCGAGGAAGTCTCAGTTAGCAGATGCCTTTACAAAACCTTTGTATTCACCGTCTTTATCTTCCATTTTATCCAAGTTATGACTATATAGTAGTATCCATAGTCAACCTTGAGGGGGAATGTTAGCATAGTACATTTCTCTTTCCATCTTGGCCTTAGACGTGTACAATTTGTTACCATTATTTGTTTGGTAGTTATTATCTATTGTATATATTAGTTGATGTAATTTATCACAAAAGCCAATTAACGAATAAACACTTTACTTATTTTACGGGTTATCTCTCTCTTTTCTAATGCTTATTTCAATTCTTCTGCAAATTTACGTGAGGTTCATGTACCTCTATTGCACGTCTCTTTCTTTCTTTCTCTCTCTCCCCCTCTCTCTCTCTCTCTCTCTCTCTCTCTCACTCACTCACTCACACGCGCACACACACGCATGCGCACACACACACAAACACACACACACACACAAACACAGGTGGCATGTGAATACAAAACACTACTGGAGCTAGCGGAAATCCAAATGCTATTGAGTATGTCTCGTTTGACTTTTTAATTTTTTTTTAAATATGATGTTATGGAAGTTCGTACTTGTACATAGAATAGAATGTTCTGTTACCAGAGATGATAAAACATACTCGAACCATGGAGCGTTATGATCGCTTTGTCTTAACTTGTTAAAAGTTTTGATTTAAAAGGTGCACCGTCTGTTCTTTCTCCCTGCCCCCTGTGGACCAAAATTTTAAATCCGTATCCTTAATTATATCCGTCCCAATCTGCTATATTTTTTTGTGGACTTATATATGACAAATTTAAACGGGACAAATATGCTCGTTAACATCCTTTGTTTTTAACTTCCAATTAGGATTTCACTTTGTTTTAATAAATAAATAAATAATACAATGAAAATAAGTTTATAAATCTAAAAAAAAGTTTAACTGTGTCACTCTCACTCTCACACCCTAAATTTGTCCTACTTGTACATCACCTTCATCTGCATTTCCATTTACTATCCATCATTCAAAAAATTTAAAAATATGTTGTTCATCCTGCTTATTGCTTAAACTCAAGTTGTTGCAAGTTTCATTTGGAGGTATCAGGTTAAGTGTGTGAGCACTGGTGTTTTCAGTTCAAGTGGTTTTGGTCTAATGTTGGTCGGGCGAGATTTTGTTTCATAATCAAGACAATGATATACAGAGGTGTGTGTTTGATACTCTACATAGGGTTTTTGGGTCAATTCAAAGTCGATTGTGTGGACCAGGGTGTCAGGCTGTGTCAAGATTTTCAGTGCTTCATGATTTAGAATTATCAGAGGGTTCATTCAAAACATGTTAGAATTTGATCCTTATTACAAATTTGGATTCAATTCGGGTGTGGCGTTGGATTAGGTGTGCATCTGTGGTTCTAGATTAAGAATTATTTTTCATTATTCATGACCCACTTCATGTTCAATTTCCAAATATCCATTTCTTTATCATTTTCTCTAAACCATATTCAATCCTACACCATCTATCCCATTCACCAAACTTTTTGTTTTCTAATTCCTTTTTTTCAAGTCCATTATAATTTAATAAACAAAGCCTATAAAAAATTCATTACGCCAAAAATCTAACTACACAATTCAAGTTCGATTCAAAGCCATACAAAGTCCAAGTGTTAAGAATGCACAAAAGGGATTTAAGAGCCCATTATCATAAATTAGCTCACAAAAATCATAAAGACAATTACATAAAATTTTTTTTGATTACAATAAAAAGACAGAACACAAAAGATCTTGCCAAACCATAACATGCTACATCTTGATCCACTACACACCAAGCATATGAAACTTTATTACAAACCAATACACCATACGCACCTCACCTCCACAATTTACATTTTACATGACAAGCCATCACCTATCAATATAATTTAAAATAACCTTGTCATAGAACTTTCCAAATACATCAAAGCTGTGTACCATACATGTGTTTTTGTCAGTATGCACTTTAAGAAATTTTGGGCTGAAGAGTCAAGTATGCGTAGGTGCATGGGCACTATAACTAGCATAAGTGATATGGATCCTGTTTAGTGGCTGAATTCTCATTGAAGGTCTGTCAAGGCAGGTTAGAATGAATCAACAGCTGGAGAGAGATAGCCTCGAGTATCCTGATGGGAAATTGAGCCTTTAACTATATTTCCAATATACTCATTGCTATTTCCCCTTAGATTGAAACGACTATGAAATCTCGACATTTCTTCATTTCTTGATGGCAGAGACGAAGCAACAAATGGACTAACGTGGTTGCGAGGCGGTCCCGGAGACCATGGTCTTAATTCCATGAATTTTCAAGGTGCTGGTTTGATGTCGTGGATGCAGCAAAGACTCGATCCCGCTTTACTTGGACATGATCATAGTCAAAAATAAGAAGCCATGTTAGCTGTTGATGGTGGTTTACAAAATCAGGGAACCTCAGTCCTTTGCAGCTTCAGCAACAACAAACAATTCAACAATTCACATCGACTAATAATATCATGCAACCGCAAAGCCAAGTATTGTTAGGGAACCCGTCTCATAAGCACATCCTTCAGAAACCACATAACAATCGAGAAAACCAATAACATCAATATAACCTGCAACAACAAGACATAATGTCAATAAACCAACCTACGAACAATACGCACGACAAAACATGACTCACGCACAATAACGTCATCACTATACCTGTGCCAAACTCTATGCAGCCAATATATTTTCATACACAACACACACATGACAATTACATCCTTCAAGCTATCTGAATCTTCAGTGCAACCTTTGAAACCCTCATAACTTCGTAACCAAACAACCTGTTTTTTTTCATCTTCTTCATTCACCAATCTTCATCCACTATTGGTACAACCTTTATGTCATAACACAATTCCTCATAAGTATACACCACAAACATGTCAAAGACAATACAAGAAAAAGCAATATGCAGAAAGTTTTCATACACAACAAAAGTGAAAGAAAACAGAGGCGAAGTATTCTGGCCGAGTCCAAATTGGAGAAAAGCAGTGTACAACATTAAGTTTACATGTCTCAAGGCAGTGAAAATCAAGTGAAAATTCAGTAGGACCCTTTGAGTTTCTAGAAGATTTTTGCTCTCAATACAAACAAAATACATCAGAATTATAATCTCTAAAACACCCCTGAATTGATCCCATGGTTCCCACAAAATCTCTTAGCCAAAACATTTCTAACAGAAATTTGAGGATCACTCTCAAAATTCCTCAAAAAATCAGCAGATTCTTCCCACTCCAACGGATTCACGCGGCGCAACAACAAATCTTTTCCTAATCCTCTCACACGCTGAGGCTAACGAATTTTTAACGGATTTTTCATGACCTCAAAATTCACACGTAACAGAAATTATCAAAGCTCTCCTATAAATAGAACTAATGGTTGATCAACAAAGGACAAAAGAAAAACCCTATCGTTATGCTGCGGAAACAGAAACTATTTTATTTATTTATATTTGATTAGAAAAATTGATTTGTTTTAAAAAAAACAAACTTATAAAAAGTATGTTATTTAGCCGTTAAAAATTTGTTTTTCTTTTCAAAAAATTAGGCTACTTCTATATAGGGGTTCACCCCTTATATATAACTTCAACTCGTAGATAGAAAAAATAGGATTAAGTGTTTTTCACTTTGGATAAACAGGATTTAGTGTTTTTCACTTTTGATTCTCAAACGACTGGAATTTAAAAAAACAGGATTTAGTGTTTAGTGAAAAATTTGGATTCTCAAACGATTGGAATAACTCTCTTGAAAAGAAAAGGTACTAGTTTACTTTGATTTATAAGTATTGTTATTTATTTTTAAATTTTTTATATATTATTTTAAAACCAGGTTATATTGCCTTTTAAAATTTTAGATTATGACTTCAATTCAAACCACTTCTCCTACAAAGAAATGTCAAGAGAAGAAAACTCAACAAAGTGTTGAAAGCATTGGCCAAAGGATGGAGAGCATTGAAGAGAATGTTATTGAAGAAAACATTAATTCAAATAGCTTCACAACACCGAAAGCTAAAAGATTTAGAATACCAAAAGTAATCTTAGATAATTGTCCACCCGCTCCAAAGAAGCCTATGGTAAAAAGGAATTGATATATGCCTTTAGTTTTATTTAAAGTTTTTGCTACATTTAAAATAAAAAGAAATTTATTTATCTTGATTTTTCTGTAAGATCATTTAATTTTGTTATTATATATGGGTGCAGAATACCGGCGTGAAAAAAAGGTGTCAAAATAGCAAAGCTGTTTTTTAAAATAAAATATATTTTCTATGCAATAATTTTATATAGTTAGAAAAATATAGAATATGCATGTTAAAGTGTGAAATTTAATTGATGATGTGAACTCTCAATTGTGATGCTGTTGTTTTCAAACTATAATTCTATAACTATTATTCTAAATAGTATTAAGTCCGGCGTTTGAAAATAAAGAAGATAAATATAAAATTATTCACTACAAGAAAATGTTGTTTTTTCCCTAGTGATTTAGTGACGTGGTAATCAAGTGGGAAAAAAAATGTGTTGCCAAGTGTTGCCATGTCACTAAATTATTTAATTAATAAATTTTGTAACTCTGAAATGTTTAAAGAAATTTTAGAATTTTTAGGGGAGGGAAGTTTGAATTTTTCACAAATTCAGTTGTGACGTGTAAATCAAAAGAGAACTGTAAATTCAAAAAAAATCTTTTTTTTCCACGCATGTCACAAATTACCCACATGCTCCGACCCTATTCCCACTTCGCAAATTCTTGGAATGTTCCTACCCCCAATTCGCAAATTCTTGGTTCGCAAATTCTTGGAATGTTCCTACCCCCAATTCGCAAATTCTTAGAATGTTCCGACCCCCAATTCACGTCGCAAATGGTTTGAGTTGATGTTTGTTCCGACGTGGCGTTCACGTGGGTACCTTCCCATGTGTTCCCCACGTAGCAAGTTTCATTATATATCCCAGAATTTTCACCCATCTCGTTTCACTTCATTTCTTCATCTTCTTTCTTCAGCTTTTCTTCTTTCTTCCTCCCTCACATTTCCAGATCTTCATATTATTCTGCTTCACACCTGACGACTCACATTTCCAGATCTTCATATTATTCTGCTTCACACCTCCAACGAAAATTTTACAAATTTAAGGTGAAGATGATGTATGTTGTTGTGACTGTTTTAGGTTTCCATTTATTTTATGTTTTTCTTTTTATTAACTGTTAATTTTTTTTCAAATCTAATATTGATTAACTAGTTTAGAAGCTTTTGAGAGGTATTTTTGCATTACAATTTGTTTATATATTTGATATATGAAATATTATTTTAGAATATTGATTAGGAAATTTTAAAATTTTTTTTGGTTAGATGTAAGTATATATATATATATATATATATATATATATATATATATATATATATATATATATATATATATATATATATATATATATATATATATATATATATATATATATATATATATATATATATATATATATATATGTATACATATGTATATACATATACATACATATGTATGTATATATATATATATATATATGTATGTATACATATGTATATACATATACATACATATGTATGTATATATATATATATATATATATATATATATATATATATATATATATATATATATATATATATATATATATATATATATATATATATATATATATATATATATATATATATATATATATATATATATATATATGTATACATATGTATATACATATACATACATATGTATGTATATATATATATATATATATATATGTATGTATACATATGTATATACATATACATACATATGTATGTATATATATATATATATATATATATATATATATGTATATATGTATATATATATATATATGTATGTATACATATGTATACATATACATACATATGTATGTATGTATATATATATATATATATATATATATATATATATATATATATATATATATATATATATATATATATATATATATATCTATATATATATCTATATCTATATATATCTATATATATATCTATATCTATATATATATCTATATATATATATATATATATATATATATATATATATATATATATATATATATATATATATATATATATATATATATATATATATACATATATATATATATATATATATATATATATATATATATATATATATATATATATATATATATATATATATATATATATATATATATATATATATATATATATATATATATATATATATATATATATATATATATATATATATATATATATATATATATATATATATATATATATATATATATATATATATATATATATACTGTGTTGTTGTTGTTGAAAGAAAAAATAAAAATAATATATTATGTATTTTTAATTAGAAAAATAGAATATATTTTATGTTAGAAACAAATAATATGTTATTAGAAACAAAATTAAAAAATAGAATATTTATTAGAAAAACAGAATAAAAATAATATGTTATTAGAAACAAATTAGAAAAATAGAATATTTATAAGAAACAAAAATAATATATTAGAAACAAATTAAATATGTTATGTATTTTTAATTTTTAAAAATAGAATATTTATTATGTTAGAAAAAATAGAATTTTAAAAAATATTTTTAGTAAATAATATTGTAAATAGAAAAAATTAATATATATTTTTTAAAAATATAAAAAATATGTATTATATTTAAAAAGTGTTATTTTTAAATGTATTATTCTTTGAAAAAGTATTTTTATTAAAAAGTAATAAATATGTACTAAATGTGTTATTTTTAGTAAATCAATTATATATATTATAGATTTTTAAAACAAATTTTTAAAAACAGATTATTAAAAACAGATTTAGTATAATATATATTATTTTATTTTAGTAAATATGTTAAAAACAGAACAACACATTTAATACATTATTTTTACACATTCAATTATTAAAAACAGATTTTTAAAAATAATGAATATATATTATACTTTAAATATGTTATTATTAGTATAATATATTATTTTAGTGAATTTATATTATACTTTATAAAATTATAGTGAATATATATTATACTTTAATGAATATATTATAATTTAAAAATAATGAATATATATTATACATTAAAAATAATGAATATATATTATAATTTAAAAATAATGAATTTATATATTATTTTAGTGAACATATTTTATTAAGTTGGTGTCGAAATAGAAAAAAAAGATTTAAATTACATATTTTATTAAAATGATATATAATGATAGTACAAATTTCTGCCGTATGGAATATTTTCGTTACTATTGTAGTTGGATGTATAGAACGTTACCAGGCAGACTTGACTTACACCAAAATTATTTTTATTTTAAATTTAATATTTAATATTTAATATTTATTTTAATTTTATAATGTTTTTCAGTTAATATTATTTATTTTTTATTATTATTAAATTTTATAATGAAGTGCATCTCATGTCACTAATTAGTGACGTGAGAATCACATGGGAAAATATTTACTCAGTGTGAGTTCCCACGTGAAAACCAAGTCACTAATTAGTGACGTGGGAGTCACATGGGAAAATAATTCAACTTGTGTCAGATTCACGTGCAGACCAAATTGGTAAAGGTACATTCCCACGTGATTTTCACATCACTAATTAGTGACTTGGTTTTCACGTGGGAACTTTTTCTACTTTTTTGTCATTTGCGACGTGGTTAATATGTCACAACTTTGTGACGTATTTTTCACGTGGGAAAAAGTTCCCACCATTGCATTTCCGGCGTGTTTCTCCCACGTCGCAAATAGTGGTTAGTGAAGTGATTTTTAACTTAGTGACGTGGGAATCACTTGGGAAAATACAATGTTTCTTGTAGTGATTGTAGGATAATTAAAGGAGTGTGAAGTAGGTACTTGGTAGGATAAACGCAACAAATTTGAATGATGGCGCCAAGTAAGAGAACTTTGTTTCTGAGTCAGCTCGTCAAAATCATCATAAAGTCTTTCATTATTAATATCAAAACTAATTTACAATCTGATTGTTTAACAATTGTATTTTTCTGAATGTGACTTGTCCTTTCTTATGTGAGAAACAAAATAAGAAAATCAAATTAAGAAAAGTAATATTAATACATAAAAATGAAACATCAAATCAAGCTTCAAAAGAAGAATCGAAATGAGGTAAACAATACTCTATCAATTGACTCCATAAAAAACAGAGAGTTTCAAGGAGGAGAAAAATTATATATCTTATGTCAAGATGTTTTCAATTTAATAAATTCTTCATGATAGCTTATGAAAATAGTCTAGTTTCACTTTATTTAGATTTTTGTTATAGAAATAGCTTATAAGTTGTTAATTAAGCCATTTTTATAATATGGATGAGTCAGATGATGATAATTTTTTTCTTAAGAACCCTGTGGCAAGCCATGAAAAGTTTGAGAGGATAGTCAGAAGCGATACAGTATGATACTTAGTTTTCCTTTATGTTTTAATGATTTATTTTGAGTTTGTTATACTTACTTTTCTTGAATCTTGCTTAGGTATTTGTGTTAACTGCATTGCTTAGTGCTCAATATGGTGATGAATAATTACATTTTTTCTGTAACACAATTAACTCATATTTTTTAAGGCTTTGAACTATTCCTATTTATAGAAATTTAAAGATAAGAATATTTCTGTAACACAATTAACAAAAATAATAAGTATAAGTAGTTAAGCCTAATCAATACCTACTTCACACTCTTTTAATTGTGGCGTTTGGATTTAAACACCCTAAATAAAATAGTCTAATTGAATCTCAACAATAATTTTCAAGTTAAGGAAATTATCCTACAAACCATATAATCATGATCGAAATACATGTTTGTCTCATTTGACTACTTATGAGAGCAATACAAGAATGATCACTCTACTTTAGGATATGTGGTGCCCCACGTTCCCATAAATGTCTTTTGTTTCCTATTATATTTTGTTGACTTTATCCCAACGTACAAATTCTCTTAAGAAAAAATATTATCCATTTTTATCCAAGTTATGACTACATAGTATTATCCATAGTCAACCTTGAGGGGGAATGTTAGCATAATACATTTCTCTTTCCATATTGGCCTTAGACGTGTACAATTTGTTACCATTATTTGTTTGGTAGTTATTATCTATCGTATATATTAGTTGATGTAATTTACCACAGAAGCCAATTAACGAATAAACACTTTACTTATTTTACGTGTTATCTCTCTCTCTTTTCTAATGCTTGTTTCAATTTTTCTGCAAATTTACGTGAGGTTCATGTACCTTTATTGCATCTCTCTCTCTCTCTCTCTCTCTCTCTCTCACACACACACACACACACACACATACACACGCACGCACGCGCGCGCGCACACACACACACACAAACACAAGTGACATGTGAACACAAAACACCACTGGAGCTAGCGGAAATCCAAATGCTATCGAGTATGTCTCGTTCGACTTTTTAATTTTTTTTAAAATATGATGTTATGGAAGTTCGTACTTGTACATAGAATAAATTGTTCTGTTACCAGAGATGATAAAACATACTTGAACCATGGAGCGTTATGATCGCTTTGTCTTAACTTGCTAAAAGTTTAGATTTAAAAGGTGCATCGTCTGTGCTTTCTCCATGCCTCCCGTGGACCCAAATTTTAAATCCGTATCCTTAATTATATCCGTCCCAATCTGCTATATTTTTTTGTGGACTTATATATGACAAATTTAAACGGGACAGATATGCTCGTTAACATCGTTTATTTTTAACTTCCAATTAGGATTTCACTTTGTTTTAATAAATAAATAAATAATACAATGAAAATAAGTTTATAAATCTAAAAAAAAGTTTAACTGTGTCGCTTTCACTTTCACACCCCAAATTTGTCCTACCTGTACATCACCTTCATCTGCATTTCCATTTACTATCCATCATTCAAAAAATTTAAAAATATGTTGTTCATCCTGCTTATTGCTTAAACTCAAGTTGTTGCAAGTTTCATTTTGAGGTATCAAGTTAAGTGTGTGAGCACTGGTGTTTTCAGTTCAAGTGGTTTTGGTCTAATGTTGGTCGGGCGAGATTTTGTTTCATAATCAAGACAATGATATACAGAGGTGTGTGTTTGATACTCTACTTAGGGTTTTTGGGTCAATTCAAAGTCGATTGTATGAACCAGGGTGCCAGGCTGTGTCAAGATTTTCAGTGCTTCATGATTTAGAATTATCAAAGGGTTCATTCAAAACATGTTAGGATTTGATCCTTATTACAAATTTGGATTCAATTCGTTGAATTAGGTGTGCATCTGTGGTTCTAGATTAATAATTAATTTTCATTATTCATGATCCACTTCATGTTCAATTTCCAAATATCCGTTTGTTTATCATTTTCTCTAAACCATATTCAATCCTACACCATCTATCCCATTCACCAAACTTTTTGTTTTCTAATTCCTTTTTTAGTTTTCTAATTCCTTTTTTTCAAGTCCATTATAATTCAATAAACAAAGCCTATAAAAAATTCATTATGCCAAAAAGCCAACTACACAATTCAACTTCGATTCAAAGCCATACAAAGTCCAAGTGTTAAGAGTGCACAAAGTGCAATTAAGAGCCCATTACCATAAATTAGCTCACAAAAATCATAAAGACAATTACATAAAAAATTTTTTGATTACAATAAAATAAAAAGACAGAACACAAAAGATCTTGCCAAACCATAACATGCTACATCCTGATCCACTACACACCAAGCATATGAAAATTTATTACAAACCAATACACCATAGGCACCTCGCCTCCACAATTTACATTTTACATGACAAGCCATCACCTAACTGTATAATTTCTCACACAACCTGCCACACGATTCACAAACCACTCTCAAAATAACCTTGTCATAGAACTTTCAAAATATATCAAAGCTGTGTACCATACATGTGTTTTTGTCAGTATGCACTTTAGGAAGTTTTGAGGATGAAGAATCAAGTATGCGTAGGTGCATGGGCACTATAACCAGCATAAGTTTATCCTTATGGGAAATTGAGCCTTTAACTATATTTCCAATATACTCATTGCTATTTCCCCTTAGATTGAAACACTATGACATCTCGACATTTCTTCATTTCTTGATGGCAGAGACGAAGCAACAAATGGACTAATGTGGCTGCGAAGCGGTCCCGGAGACTATGGTCTTAATTCCATGAAATTTCAAGGTGCTGGTTTGATGTCGTGGATGCAGCAAAGACTCGATCCCGCTTTACTTGGACATGATCATAGTCAGCAATACGAAGCCATGTTAGCTGCTGGTGGTGGTTTACAAAATCAGGGAACCTCAGTCCTTTGCAGCTTCAGCAACAACAAACAATTCAACAATTCACATCGACTAATAATATCATGCAACCACAAAGCCAAGTATTGGTAGGGAACCCGTCTCATAAGCACATCCTTCAGAAACCACATAACAATCGAGAAAACCAATAACATCAATGTAACCTGCAACAACAAGACATAATGTCAGCAAACCAACCCGTGAACAACACGCTCGACAAAACATGACTCACACACAACAACGTCATCACTGTACCTGTGCCAAACTCTACACAACCAATATATTTCATACACAACACACACATGACAATTACATCCTTCAAGCTATCTGAATCTTCAGTGCAACCTTTGAAACCCTCATAACATCGTAACCAAACAACCTGTTTTTTTCCATCTTCATTCACCAGTCTTCATCCACTATTGGTACAACCTTTATGTCATAACACAAATCCTTATAAGTATACACCACAAACATGTCAAAGACAATACAAGAAAAAGCAATATGCAGAAAGTTTTCATACACAACAAAAGTGAAAGAAAACAGAGGCGAAGTATTCTGGCTGAGTCCAAATTGGAGAAAAACAGGGTACAACATTAAGTTTACATGTCTCAAGGCAGTGAAAATCAAGTGAAAATTCAGTAGGACCCTTTGAGTTTCTAGAAGATTTTTGCTCTCAATACAAACAAGATACATCAGAATTATAATCTCTAAAACACCCCTGAATTGATCCCACGGTCCCCACTTAATCTCTTAGCCAAAACATTTCTAACAGAAATTTGAGGATCACTCTCAAAATCCCTCAAAAAATCAGCAGATTCTTCCCACTCCAACGGATTCACGCGGCGCAACAACAAATCTTTTCCTAATCCTCTCACACGCTGAGGCTAACGGATTTTTAACGGATTTTTCATGACCTCAAAATTCACACGTAACAGAAATTATCAAAGCTCTCCTATAAATAGAACTAATGGTTGATCAACAAAGGACAAAAAAAAAACCTATCGTTATGCTGCGGAAACAGAAACTATTTTATTTATTTATATTTGATTAAAAAAATTGATTTGTTTTAAAAAAAACAAACTAATAAAAAGTATGTTATTTAGCTGAAGAAAATTTGTTTTTCTTTTCAAAAAATTAGGCTACTTCTATAGGGGTTCACCCCTTATATATAACTTCAACTTGTAGATGGAAAAAACTGGATTTAGTGTTTTTCACTTTGAATTCTCAAACGAAAAAACAGGATTTAGTGTTCAGGGAAAAATTTGGATTTAGTGTTCAGGGAAAAATTTGAATTCTCAAACGAACTGGAATAACTCTCTTGAAAAGAAAGGTACTAGTTTACTTTGATTTATAAGTATTGTTATTTATTTTTAAATTTTTTATATATTATTTTAAAATCAGGTTATATTGCCTTTTAAAATTTTAGATTATGACTTCAATTCAAACCGCTTCTCCTCCAAAGAAATGTCAAGAGAATAAAACTCAACAAAGTGTTGAAAGCATTGGCCAAAGAATGGAGAGCATTGAAGAAAATGTTATTGAAGAAAACATTAATTCAAATAGCTTCACAACACCGAAAGCTAAAAGATTTAGAATACCAAAAGTAATCTTAGATAATTGTCCACCAGCTCCAAAGAAGCCTATGGTAAAAAGGAATTGATATATGCATTTAGTTTTATTTTAAGTTTTTGCTACATTTAAAATAAAAAGCAATTTATTTATCTTGATTTTTCTGTAAGACTATTTAATTTTGTTATTATATACGGGTGTAGAATACGGGTGTGAAAAAAAGTGTCAAAATAGCAAAGCTGTTTTTTAAAACATATTTTCTATGCAATATATAAAAAAACGTATTTTCTATGCAATAATTTTATATAGTTAGAAAAATATAGAATATGCATGTTAAAGTGTGAAAGTTAATTGATGATGTGAACTCTCAATTGTGATGCTGTTGTTTTCAAACTATAATTCTATAACTATTATTCTAAATAGTATTAAGTTCGGCGTTTGAAAATAAAGAAGATAAATATAAAATTATTGTAGGATAATTAAAGGAGTGTGAAGTAGGTACTTGCTAGGAAAACACAACAAATTTGAATGATGGCGCCAAGTAAGAGAACTTTGTTTCTGAGTCAGCTCGTCAAAATCATCATAAAGTTTTTCATTATTAATATCAAAACTAATTTACAATCTGATTGTTTAACAATTGTATTTTTCTGAATGTGACTTGTCCTTTCTTCTGTGAGAAACAAAATAAGAAAATCAAATTAAGAAAAGTAATATTAATACATAAAAATGAAACACCAAATCAAGCTTCAAAAGAAGAATCGAAATGAGGTAAACAATACTCTATCATTGACTCCATAAAAAACAGAGAGTTTCAAGGAGGAGAAAAATTATATATCTTATGTCAAGATGTTTTTAATTTAATAAATTCTTCATGATATATGAAAATAGTCTAGTTTCACTTTATTTAGGTTTTTGTTATAGAAATAGCTTATAAGTTGTTAATTAAGCCATTTTTATAATATGGATGAGTCAGATGATGATAATTTTTTTCTTAAGAACCCTGTGGCAAGCCATGAAAAGTTTGAGAGGATAGTCAGAAGCGATACAGTATGATACTTAGTTTCCTTTATGTTTTAATGATTTATTTTGAGTTTGTTATACTTATTTTTCTTGAATCTTGCTTAGGTATTTGTGTTAATTGCATTGCTTAGTGCTCAATATGGTGATGAATAATTACATTTTTTTCTGTAACACAATTAACTCATATTTTTTAAGGCTTTGAACTATTCCTGTTGATAGAAATTTAAAAATAAGAATATTTCTGTAACACAATTAACAAAAATAATAAGTATAAGTAGTTAAGCCTAATCAACTAACTACCAAGTACCTACTTCACACTCTTTTAATTGTGGCGTTTGGATTTGAACACCCTAAATAAAATAGCCTAATTGAATCTCAACAATAATTTTCAAGTTAAGGAAATTATCCTACAAACCATATAATCATAATCGAAATACATGCTTGTCTCATTTGACTACTTATGAGAGCAATACAGGAATGATGACTCTACTTTAGAATATGTGGTGCCCCACGTATGTTCCCGTAAATGTCTTTTGTTTCTTATTATATTTCATTGACTTTATCCCAACGTACAAATTCTCTTAGATCATGGTTGCATAATTTTCGCTCTCCACGCACTAAAAGAAAAAATATTTTATAGTAAAGGTTATTAAGTCATTATAGTAGAAGTTGTTAAGTCAGTTTACCTGCCACCTGACTTAAAAAGTGATGCAGTGACAATTTTGTAAATATTGACAATTTAGTTAAGTTGGATGGGTTTAAAACAACCTAAAAAAGATTAAAAAAATATATAGTTTATATTAAATTTCTTAAATCACATATATGTATTTATTAACTGACTTAAAAAATCTAGTTTTTAAATCTGGTGTCAGCTATCTGACTTAAGAAGTTTTATATACTCCAACAAATTGCAGGTTCGATTCCAACTTAGAACAAGTTAGTGAAATAAAACAATAAATGGTTAATATGAGAATTCAAATAGAAAAAAATCTTCAGAAACCACATAACAATCGAGAAAACCAATAACATCAATATAACCTGCAACAACAAGACATAATGTCAGCAAACCAACCCGTGAACAACACGCTCGACAAAACATGACTCACACACAACAACGTCATCACTGTACCTGTGCCAAACTCTACACAACCAATATATTTCATACACAACACACACATGACAATTACATCCTTCAAGCTATCTGAATCTTCAGTGCAACCTTTGAAACCCTCATAACATCGTAACCAAACAACCTGTTTTTTTCCATCTTCATTCACCAGTCTTCATCCACTATTGGTACAACCTTTATGTCATAACACAAATCCTTATAAGTATACACCACAAACATGTCAAAGACAATACAAGAAAAAGCAATATGCAGAAAGTTTTCATACACAACAAAAGTGAAAGAAAACAGAGGCGAAGTATTCTGGCTGAGTCCAAATTGGAGAAAAGCAGGGTACAACATTAAGTTTACATGTCTCAAGGCAGTGAAAATCAAGTGAAAATTCAGTAGGACCCTTTGAGTTTCTAGAAGATTTTTGCTCTCAATACAAACAAAATACATCAGAATTATAATCTCTAAAACACCCCTGAATTATCCCATGGTGCCCACAAAATCTCTTAGCCAAAACATTTCTAACAGAAATTTGCGGATCACTCTCAAAATCCCTCGAAATCAGCAGATTCTTCCCACTCCAACGGATTCACGCGGTGCAACAACAAATCTTTTCCTAATCCTCTCACACGCTGAGGCTAACGGATTTTTCATGACCTCAAAATTCACACGTACCAGAAATTATCAAAGCTCTCCTATAAATAGAACTAATGGTTGATCAACAAAGGACACAAAAAAACCCTATCGTTATGCTGCGGAAACAGAAACTATTTTATTTATTTATATTTGATTAGAAAAATTGATTTGTTTTAAAAAAAACAAACTAATAAAAGTATGTTATTTAGCCGAAGAAAATTTGTTTTTCTTTCCTAAAAAATAGGCTACTTCTACAGGGGTGAACCCCTTATATATAACTTCAACTGGGGTTCACCCCTTATATATAACTTCAACTGGTACCCTTATATATAACTTCAACTGGTAGATGGAAAAAACAGGATTTAAAAATAGGATTTAGTGTTCATTGAAAAATTTGGATTCTCAACTACTGGAATAGCTCTCTTGAAAAGAAAAGGTACTAGTTTACTTTGATTTATAAGTACTGTTATTTATTTTTAAATTTTTTATGTATTATTTTAAAATCAGGTTATATTGCCTTTTAAAATTTTAGATTATGACTTCAATTCAAACCACTTCTCCTACAAAGAAATGTCAAGAGAAGAAAACTCAACAAAGTGTTGAAAGCATTGGCCAAAGGATGGAGAGCATTGAAGAGAATGTTATTGAAGAAAACATTAATTCAAATAGCTTCACAACACCGAAAGCTAAAAGATTTAGAATACCAAAAGTAATCTTAGATAATTGTCCACCAGCTCCAAAGAAGAGTTTGGTAAAAAGGAATTGATATATACGTTTAATTTTATTTAAATTTTTTGCTACATTTAAAATAAAAAGAAATTTATTTATCTTGATTTTTCTGTAAGACTATTTCATTTTGTTATTATATACTGATGTAGATGTGAATGTCAAAATAGCAAAACTGTTTTTACAACATATTTTCTATGCAATATATAAAAAAACATATTTTCTATGCAATAATTTTATATAGTTTGTAAAATATAGAATATGCATGTTAAAGTGTGAAAGTTAATTGATGATGTGAACTCTCAATTGTGATGCTGTTGTTTTCAAACTATAATTCTATAACTATTATTCTAAATAATATTAAGTTCGGCGTTTGTAAATAAAGAAGATAAATATAAAATTATTGTAGGATAATTAAAGGAGTGTGAAGTAGGTATTTGGTAGGAAAAACGCAACAAATTTGAATGATGGCGCCAGGTAAGAGAACTTTGTTTCTGAGTCAGCTCGTCAAAATCATCCTAAAGTCTTTCATTATTAATATCAAAACTAATTTACAATCTGATTGGTTAACAATTGCATTTTTCTAAATGCGACTTGTTTTTTCTTCTGTGAGAAACAAAATAAAAAAATCAAATTAAGAAAAGTAATATTAATACATAAAAATAAAACACCAAATACTCTATCGATTGACTCCATAAAAAACAGAGTTTCAAAGAGGAGAAAAATTATATATCTTATGTCAAGATGTTTTCAATTTAATAAATTTTTTATGATAGTTTATGAAAATAGTCTAGTTTCACTTTATTTAGATTTTTGTTATAGAAATAGCTTATAAGTTGTTAATTAAGCCATTTTTATAATATGGATGAGTCAGATGATGATAATTTTTTTATCATCATGAACCCTGTGGCAAGCCATGAAAAGTTTGAGAGGATAGTCAGAAGCGATACTATATGATACTTAGTTTTCCTTTATGTTTTAATGATTTATTTTGAGTTTGTTATACTTATTTTTCTTGAATCTTGCTTAGGTATTTGTGTTAATTGCATTGCTTAGTGCTCAATATGGTGATGAATAATTACATTTTTTTCTGTAACACAATTAACTCATATTTTTTAAGGCTTTGAACTATTCCTGTTGATAGAAATTTAAAGATAAGAATATTTCTGTAACACAATTAACAAAAATAATAAGTATAAGTAGTTAAGCCTAATCAACTAAGTACCTACTTCACACTCCTTTAATTGTGGCGTTTGGATTTCAACACCCTAAATAAAATAGCCTAATTGAATCTCAACAATAATTTTCAAGTTAATGAAATTATCCTACAAACCATATAATCATGATCGAAATACAGGTCTCATTTGACTATTTATGAAAGCAATACATGAATCATCATTCTACTTTAGGATATGTGGTGCTCCAAGTTCCCATAAATGTCTTTTGTTTCTTATTATATTTCGTTGACTTTATCCCAACGTACAAATTCTCTTAGAAAGTGGTTGCATAATCTTCTCCCTCCACGCACCGGTAGAAAAAATATTTTATAGTAGAGGTTGTTAAGTCAATTTACTTGCCACATGACGTAAGAAGTAATGAGGTGACAATTTCACAAATATTAACAACTTAGTTAGGTTGGATGCGTTTAAAACCGACTTAAAAAAGATTAAAAAAATATATAATTTATATTAAATTTCTTAAAATTTATTAAGTGACTTAAAAAAATCTATTTAAAGTGTCAGCCCACCTGACTTAAGAAGTTTTATATATTCCAGCAAATTCAACTTGGAACAAGTATACTGAAATAAAACAATAATATTAAAATTTATGGTTAATATGAGAATTCGAACAGAAAAAAATCTCTCTTCCTCTTCGTTTCCAGATTTAGGGTTCGTGTTTCATCAACAACGTCTCACTCTCTCTATCTCTCACTGCAACTTTCCGTCTCCTTCATGGCGAGCTTTTGTGCTTCTTCGTTAATGACGTCTCACTTTCTTCGCCACTGCTACCACCGTCACCATACTCACTATTTTCTCTCCAGGTTCTCTCTCTTCTCTTTGCGTTTTGAAATGTTAGATTTTAACCTTGTGTTATTGATTAAATTAAGCACCTTCGGTTTAGGGTATGGTAGGGCAGCTGCCCGGGCTCAACCGCCGACAATATTTTCCGATTTAATCAAGAACAGGTGCACCACTTACCATTTTCCTATTTTTTTTTACAGTTCATTTTCATTCGTCCAATTTATCAATTTATGATGGATATGTTGCAGGTTATGGTTTACGAATAGGTATCGAATTATTGTCGTTTCCACCGTTTTGCAACTTGCACACTAAGTGTTCGGTAAATTGCCTCAACTTTTCCTGTTTCTTACGAATCATGTGTTCGTTTCTGTTTCTTAGCGACAACTTGTTGGACATTTGGATTTTGAGCTTCAATGAGAGCGATCATGGCAGAACGTCGATCCATGTTTGGAGGAAGAGAACATTCCGGAAGGTTGATGAGATTGAGAGAATCAGAGATGGGAAGTGATTTAGTGTAGACATCAGTTTCTGTGGAGACGGTTATCACGATTGATTAGAAGCTTCGCGAACTCGAGAGTGGAAACTAAATGACCAACACCGGGAGAAGGGATAAAAACCACCCCTGCTTTCTTCATCTCGGATCACAGGTTATAAACTTGTGACTTTGTTTATTTTATGCTAGTATATATGAACGGGAAACGTAAATCCTAGTTAAATGGATTGAGGAGTAATGCAATTAAAATTTTGGTAATTGAAAATAGTGAGCGCATTGTAGAGAGTGGCTGTCTATGTTTATGCAGGTAGTTTAAGGGCTGAAGTTGTTACTTAAGTTCAAACGAACCACTGCTGTGGAGAAGCTGGTTTTAGGCGGTTTTGATGAATGCTGGCGTGGAGGAGTCTCGTACAACAGGTTGAAACTGCATACTGAATTGTGGCTCTCACGGCAAACAAATGGAAACATAACTAATTGAGAGTGATGAAGCTTGACAAAGAAAACCCGCTCGGAGTTGTTGTTGAGGTTTAAGCAACGCGAGAAACCATGTGTTGCATGCTTGCTTTGCATGACTATTAGCACGTGGCAGATTCTGAATCATCCCACGTATCACCCTTTCGGTATTTCATATAATAACTCACCATGAGAAAGATCAGAGAAGAATATAGAAACTGCAAACACACGGTTATGGCGACGAAGCTCAAGTATCTATCCTCCATTGCTAAAGACGTAGTCACTAGATGCGCACAGTACATAACAATAACAATACTCTCCTATTCATCTCATCATCATTTCATACATTATCACAATTCTAATGCAAATGTGTTAATTCATTATTAGGAAGTTGGATATCACGATAGAGAAATTGGTGGAAGATTTCGAACGAGGACGGAGTCCAGATGCAGGAAACTATTGCAAGAATTTAGTTGAATTTTGCGGTGGAAAGGCTCTGACTGAAATGTGCTGTAAATTAGAGGAAGAAATCAATAATGGTTCGTTTTGTAGGTTATCCTTTGATATTATGCTTGCTTGGGAGAGACCTTCCTACTATGATGATAACGATGATAACGAGTGCCTGGTATATATATCACATTAATTCTCTCTTTAGGTTCAACACTTCTTATTGCAGAATCCAAATTTATAATAGTTAATTATAATTTTGCAGGAAGCTGAAGCAAAGGAGAAAGAAGAAAAGAAGAAGCATGTGAAAACTACACAAGAACAAGATGATATCTCTCTTTTTTATTCAGATATCATGCCTCTCCTTGTAAGAACATTTTCACCCCTTATTTTGTTGTTATTACATACTACAATGGTTATTGGATAGTAGAGAGAACACATGTAGATTCTGTGATAAGGAGAGGAGATAAGATAAAGAGGAGTCATCCAACCAGATGTAAAGAAAGATCTAGAAAACCTATGAGAAAATTATGGCTCTGGCTAGAAGTATGGTCCTAGATAGAATATTTATGATTTTAGGTCCAGAATGATGGTAACTAGTTACTTACTCTTGCTTTGAACAATTTGTTTTCTGATCATATTTTCATAAACTACCAAACCAGGTTACGAATGAACCGAGTGTTGGAGAGGATGCATTTGTATGGTTGGGACCATTAGTTCCATTAGCTGCGGATGTAACAAATGGAAGGTTTACTTTTGAATCGTTAACTGCACCAACGGGCTTCCAACTGCATTTTCCAGCATATGACATGTTCTTGAAAGAGATGAGCAAGTAATGCTTTGATCTGATAGCAGATAATTATCTTGAATTCAAAAAATTAATACATCAACATAACTTCAGGTTGAGGCCAACAAGCTTACTATCCTTTATTTTCAAATTCATGATTCCATAGGTGCATAAGACATTTGCAGAAACAGGCAATTCCAACTGGTGTGGAACTAGCCGAAAACGAATATATATTACATGTAGAAGGAACAGCTAGCTCTCAGAGAGTAATTCGCCACATTGGATCGACAAGTTGGCCTGGTCTGCAGTTTGGTCTATCATATCATTTATTTTTATAGTGCATTAGAATCTATTAAGTTAATTTATTTTTATGTAAGTGTGAATTTTGCTCTTCTTATTGTCACTCAGGTAGGCTTACACTGACCAATTATTCCCTTTACTTCGAGACTTCGGGAGTAATAAAGTATGAAGATGCTCTCAAAGTAGACCTATCTAAGGATATTGAGCAGAGTGTTAAACCATCTGCCACAGGTCCATGGGGAGCCCAACTGTTTGACAAGGGCATAGTGATTGAATCATCTGATTTGTAAGCACACTACAATATTATTATAGATTAGCAGTTTCTATTATATCCATATCTTTTTTTTTTGTTATGTTAAATATGTACACTGTTATTATAGCATAGCAGTTTCGATTATATAGTGTTGTTCATACCACCTTAGTGGAGTGAAAAAACAATCTACTGAATTTTCCAGATCGGAGGGAGTTGTGCTGGAGTTTCCAGAGCTTACAAGTTCTACAAGACGCGACCATTGGCTAGCATTGATAAGGGAAATAATGTTTCTCCACCAGTTTTTATCAAAGTACCAGATAAAATGTCCAATACAAACATGGGAGATGCATGCAAGGACAATATTAGGAATCATAAGGCTTCATGCAGCAAGGGAAATGCTGAGAATATCACCTCCTGTCCCAACAAAATTCTTAATATTTTCCTTATATAATTAAATACCAAAGGGTGATTATGTGCTAGAAGAGCTTCCTGATGTGCTCAAAAAGGTTAAGAGTGGACAACCATGTAGTGCAAGTTCTATACTAAGGAGTATGAACATTTCTGGCCCAGTAGTCTCCGGTTCGATAGAAGAAGAGGTGATTCCAGCAGACAAAAGTATATGGATGTTTTAGACGATAGTTTCTCACTGGAGTCTGGTATTAAAAAATCTAGGGAGGACGAAAAGAAAGTTCCTGCAAAAGCTACCACTGAAGAATTAAAGGAGAAAGGAGTCACTGACAATGTTCTGGCTCTAACTCCCTCGTTGGAGTGTGCTATTAAACAATCTAGGGAGGAAGAAAAGAAAGCTCTCGTTGCAAAAGCTACCACTGAAGAATTAAAGGAGGAAGGATCATCGACAGTGTTCTGGTTCTAACGGTAAGAATTTTTGTTGATACAGCCATGTTTGTGCATGGACTTAACCATTGTTTGCTGATTTTATTGCACAGGAACTACTAAAGCCGCTTAAAAATGTGGTCCCTTGGTTACAAGAAATATTCACATGGGAAAGACCAATAAATACTCTTGCTGTTCTTGCTGCATCTCTAATAATCACCTATATGTAAGTTCTTATTTTCTTACACTATTATGTACCTATCAAATGGTGCTACATTGTTTATGATTGAGTTTTGCAATGCAGGGAATGGGTTGGAAAGGGAGCTGCAGCATTCTTGGTATGGGTGATAGTAAAGATGCTTGAGGCAAGAGATAAAAAGCTTAATGAGCAATGCAATGAGATAGTAATCAGTAGAGCTAATATGGCTTCTGATAAATCTACAATGGATAGCATTGTCTCAGCTCAACATGGATTATACACAGTTCATGAACTGATACAGATAGCAAACATAGCAATGTTAAAGATATGGTCTATACTTATTTCCAAGGCAGACAAGGTACAATTTCTTGTAAGATAAGATATCTTGGTGATAGTTGAAACACTTTTATGTAATGTCCATAGCAAACATAAAAACACTTTTTGGTGTTATTGCAGCATGCAAGGACAGTGATGGTGGAAATGGGTGGATTAGCATTCTTACTAGCAGTAATACCATTCAAATTCTTCTTAATGGATCTCATCGTGCTGCATCATGATATAAAGGGATAGAACCTTCTTGTTGATAATGAAGGAGTTCTTAGGATTGCTGATTTTGGATTGGCTTCCTTCTTTGATCCTAAACACAAGCAACCTATGACTAGCAGGGTGGTTACTTTATGGTATCGATCTTCTGAACTTCTTCTAGGAGCCACCGATTATGATGTAGGCGTGGACCTGTGGAGTGCTGGTTGTATCCTTGCTGAATTGTTGGCTGGAAGGCCTATTATGCCTGGTCGAACCGAGGTAATCTCTAACACTAATTTGAATTTGCTGCAGTCACAATAGTTAGCACATCAGTGACCATTGGATCGAGATCGGGTGATACAGAAATCAAGCAATTTCATACTATAGTTTCTGATATAATATGCTTTCATGCTTCATAGGTGGAACAACTGCATAAGATATTTAAGCTATGTGGTTCTCCTTCTGAAGAATACTGAAGAAGGGAAAAACTACCACATGCTACCATCTTTAAGCCTCGACAATCATATAAGCGGTGCATCGTAGAGAAGTTCGAAGAATTCCCGATATCATCATTGCCATTAATTGAAACCCTTCTAGCAATCGATCCAGCAGAACGCCAAACTGCCACTGCTGTATTGCACAACGAAGTAAGACAATAATCTAGTTGCTAAATTTATCTTGCGAAATCACATAGATCCTATGTGCTTGAAATCATTAATGTTCAATTATTTTAACATAAGGATCTTAGTTTACTGTTACTTTTTTTCCGTTTTTGCAGTTCTTTACAACACAACCTTATGCTTGTGAACCTTCTAACCTTCTGAAATATCCTCCCAGTAAGGAGATGGACACAAAGCTAAGGGATGAAGAAGCTAGAAGGTGAACGAACCGCTTAAATTGCATTCGAAGTCTAGCCAAAATTTCTCTAATAATCGCTTTCATCATTTTAATTTCAATGGGGCCACAGGCAAAGGTAATGCTGTTGGCAGTAAGAAGTTGGCTGTTCAGAAGATGATATGATTTTTTCAGGCCAATCTTTAAGGTTTCTTATTTTGATGATGTTTTGATAAGTACGTACTTGGTGCTTTAGAATTAACATGCATGTGTTTGTTTGTGTATTAGTATTATTAATATACGTAATTGTGTTTATGAGTTGCTGGTTTATTTTATTTGATAATTAGGAGTTTTATTTTTTTTGGGTGTAATTTGTTGATTGAGTTGGATAGTTTGATTTGGGGGTAAATTGTTAAATGGGATAGCTGCATCTGATTTGTGTGATTATCCAAAAAAAAAACTTCTTAGATTGGTTAGTTATACCCGATTTAAGAAAATAAGTTCTTAAGTCGGGTATAAATAGTTTCTTCAGGCTAGACTTATTAAGCCGGGTTCTGTCTAACCGACCTAATAATAGTTTTTTAAGTCAGGTCCACAATCGACTTAAGAAGTCAAAACTTCTTATGTCGGTAATTCTTAGGTCGGACTCGGACCCGACTTAAAAAGTCATTTTTAACCGACTTAAAAAGCCTTTTTTCCACTAGTGACACTTGCTATTAGCATGAAATGTGGTCATAAAACAAAATCTATAGTCCTACTATGTTTTGACGAAGTTTAGGATTTTGAAGATTATGATACATTCAAATATCCTAGAGAAATATTTGGCTACATTTAGGTCTATTAATAATTGCAAGACTCTATCCCAGTTGAGAGAAATTCTTATGTCTCTTTATCAATAATTGCAAGACCCTATCCCGATTGAGAGAAATTCTTATGTCTCTTTATTACATGTATTTCTAATTTTGGCTAACCTTTAACTTATTTTTAGATGTAAACGAGTGAGCTTCGTGTTGCATTATCAACCAAGATTTAGTCGTGAGATGATGCGTCGTTACCAACAATTAGTGCGCTCAAATTGGGTTATCATTGTGCCATAAAAAAATAGCCTGCAAAAGGGCAATGGCTTTTGTCTCAGCCTACTAAAGGGTAATGACTTGATTCACTTGTTTTTTTAATAGTCACAGAGCTGATTTGAAATCCTCCCGCTATTAATTTTCCTAATTACTTAAGTTTTCTTTTATCCTCACTTTATGCTATTTATCCTAAGCTTCCTTGGTCTTTTGAGCATCAAAATTCCCGTTGTTTTTACATTCCTTTTTAAATGACTGAAACCCTTTTTTTATAAGCGACTTTGTCTGATTCTTAAAACTGGGAAGACAATTATGGTTGTGATGACACTCTAGACTCTCCTTCACCTATTTTTTTCTTCATTAAATTGTATTTCTTGTGAATGAGAAGCACTAATCACCCTAGTTTCTGATCCTACTTAAGGATAATTTCACTTTTCATCCTTCCACGTTTGTTGTAGGCGACATTGTATTTTTAAAGTATATATTGTGTTGTGTTAACTATTAAAGTTGTTTAGTTTTTTAGAGTTTCTTATCCATTGAGGTGGGATTGAGTAATTTCATAAATGTTCCAATCTAACAGATGACTAATTGACCTAGATAGCTAAAGGTAAAGATTGGAAGAAGTATGAAATAATATACATAATCAAATTTTATGTTTAAGACATGAAATTTGACATGGAACACTTCTTCAGGCTTCTATGTTACTGGTCAGTTTAACAATTTTTTTTCCAATTAGAGTATGATATCACCTACCATTTTTGATGTAGAAAACTTTATTATCTTGGAGATTAGATGAATTGATGCTCATTCAGCCAATGATGCTTTGGCCTCTCAACTTGGAATATTCTTATCCAAAAGTACCTTTGGGTATTCCAAGTTCTTGGACACAAATGCTAAGAACAAGAGCATTATCAAAATAAGTTGAGACCACATTTTCTTTTTATAGTGATTTACCAAGTTCTTCATACATATTGGATCTTTCATAATATTCTAAGAATCACAACTCTACTTTTACCTCTTGATTGATGAAAAATAACTATTTCTTAGGCCTCTTTATTTCTTTCTTCCCTATATATTTCATTATTCAACATCCTTGAAGGCATAAGGAATGTGAAAAACATCAATACCAAGGGAGGTTCCATATGGATTCTTCAGTTATGCTTCCATCTCTATTTTCTCAAAAATTTTGAAAAATTATTATTAGACTGTATGAAAAGAATATCTTGAATAGGGTTGAATATATACATCTAATTAACATGATGCATTTGACGTGTTTAAGAATTTCTTGGAATTATAGTGCAAGAATATCAAATCGTGAAATTGAAATTCACTGCAATTTGAAAAAATGCTTCAATTTGAATATGCTACTCAATTTAAATTTCTATTTAATTAAAAAAATAAACATATTATTGTTCACAATTGAAATTGATTTCAATCAGTCATCTTGATCAAATTTTTTCCTATGAAAAGATCACACGTGTTCTCGAGGTCCTTGAACCTTTCTCTTTAGGACATGTATATTTATGTCCATTGATCTCTTAAACATTATCTAACAACTTTTAATAATTAGGGATCAAATTGGGTCTTTTTTATTATGGGTAATTGTTTATTGTGAGACAAAAGTAAGTTTTATAATTATCATATCCATAAAGACGGGTAGTTTCAAATACCGCTCACGAGTTTTTTTTAAGATCTTAAGTAGAGAAAGATTTTATATTTGTTGTGATGTAGGAAAGTAAATTGCATAAAATAAATGACAGAAAGAAAAATGAATATTATGGTGTTAATAGTAAGAAAATTTGCTAGGGGTAGATTTCATCATTATGTATTTATCATGAAAATCCATAGGTCAGTCATATGCTATTTTACTTAGCTATTGATATTACCTCATTCGTATCTACTTTCGGTCTCAACCCCATGAGATTAATGAATTACTCTATGACTGATATGCCGGTCTATTGACCAACACATAGCATTAAGTTCCAACAATTATAAAGAAGCAAGACTCTACACTGATCCATACTACAATACATGCGGATCTTGAACTTACCTATTTCTAGGTATTAGTATACAATATATGATTACCTTGGATCTAGTAATAACAAACACCTTTTGATGTCAGATCACTCTATGTAAATAAGTTTTAGGTAACAAAGCTAAAACAAATGTTAATATTAAAAAGCATAAATATTAAAGCACAAGTAAAATTACATAGAAAACCATGACCTATTTAGTACATGAATATAATGTTCTCCTAGCCTTGCCTCTTTTCACAAAAATCTATTTTCACGTACTCCTTTTTCTCCAAAACTCTACTAACCACTATTTTTATCTAACCTAATTATTAATCTTTTAAAGTTTTACTAAGGCCTCACTTATGTTACAACTTTCACCACTCCCTTTATATTCTCTAATTTCCTATTTTCCACCCAAAAAGCTCATTTTCTAATTTATTTTAATAATTTAAATAAAATAACTACAATTCTAATTATTTTTAATCATTTTAATTATTCTAATCCTTTTAATACCCCAACAAGCTCTCACTAAACCCCACAAATGCCCAATATGCACATACCAATCGCGATACATATTTAATTAAAAGCATAACAAATACTAATTAATTAAATAAAAATACTAACAATCTGCTTAATTAAACTATTATAATTTCAGGGGGTTACAACCACTACCCGATTTGATTTGAATCATACTTTACACATGACTTAAATCACAAAGTTTTTCACATTTTCCTGTTTGGCTCAGTCCAAATTGATTCAAATGAGTATTTCTACATGACTCAAATCATGACCTTTCGTGACTCGAATCATAGTATAACATGACTCAAATCACAGGAAATGAGTCATTTCTTTTATGTTGATCTTGTTTCATTCTACTTGCTCACTTGACTCAAATCATCAAATATTCTTGACTCGAATCTAACAATCATTTTCCCCTATTTTTGTGCTTAATCTCATACACATATAATTCTTTTGTCGTCTCACTCTTTCATAAGTAACAACTGGGAACATAACAACAACAACTTCAATTTTTGATAACTTAAAATCTCTTGCAAACGAAATTTTTTTCATCTTTAACCTCTAGTTTAAACTCAAATCTTGATTATGAAGATTTGTAATTATTGAGGGATACATGTTTTGAAACAAACATTTCTTGAAGAGTTTGTAAAGATTTTTAGGAGGTTTGCAAGATTGTGGTTGTTGTGACTGGGGGTGAAAATTCCGGTGAAAAGAATGAGGTTCTTCTCTTCAGGTTAACCTTGGTAGTGATATGTTAAAGCCTACAACAAGGTAGGCGTTTTTCTCAATCTTTGAATAACTCATAGCTTAAGAAATTGGTGAGATCAATGGTGATTGGAACATATTGGAGCAAATTGGTAAAGCTAAAAGATTCAAGAAGTGAGAATTGGGATAACCCCTTATATATAACTTTAACTCGTAGATGAAAAAAACATGATTAAATGTTCATTGAGAAAAAATTGGATTCATAAACTACTCGGATAAATCTCTTCAAAAGAAATTGAAAAGAAAAGGTACTAGTTTACTTTGCTTTATAAGTAGTATTATTTATATATCATTCAAAATTATTTATTTGTTTTCAAATTTCTATTATATTAAGATTATGACTTCAATTCAAACAACTTCTCCTTCAAAGAAATGTCATGACAATGAAAATCAACAAAAAAAAAAATCAATAAAAATTTCTTGTGATTCTACTACTTCTTCATCAAGTTTTGAAATTCAACAAAGTGTCGAGAGCATTGACCAAAGGGTGAAGAGCATTGAAGAAGAAGTTATTGAAGAAAATATTAATTCAAATAGCTTCACTGCACCATATGCTAAAAGATTTAGAATACCAAAAAAAAAATCTTAGATAACTATCCTCCAAATCCAAAGTGGGATACGATAAAAAGGGATTGATATATGTGTCTAGTTTTATTCATAGTTTTTGCTTCATTCACATTAAATTTATTTATGTTTCATTCAAAGAGTTTACTTCATTTAGAATAAATTTATTTTTATCTGCACAAAAAATTGTTATAATTTAATTTTAAGAGTTTATTATTCTCCGATTATTCGTGACAGTGTATTTAAAGTAGATCCTTTTCTATTTAATTAGTAATATAATGTTAAATATGTTTATTTTAATTCATAAATCTTAGTTTCTTATTTTGTTTGTTTTATTTAGTTGTTAGTTTGAATGTGATGCAATCAATTTTATAATTACCAAACCATAAAGAATTTAAAGATATACATGCATTTTCTCAAAGTAGGTAGATTTAAAACGATATTTTAGCTTTTCGGTTTTTAGTTTTGTTAAATATATATGTTTGTTGTTTACTCTTCGAATTGGAATATATATATATATATATATATATATATATATATATATTATATATATATATATATATATATATATATATATATATATATATATATATATATATATATATATATATATATATATATATATATATATATATATATATATATATATATATATATATATATATATATATATATATATATATATATAGAGAGAGAGAGAGAGAGAGAGAGAGAGAGAGGAGAGAGAGAGAGAGAGAGAGAGAGAGAGAGGAGAGAGAGAGAGAGAGAGAGAGAGAGAGAGAGAGAGAGAGAGAGAGAGAGTGTCAACTTACTCGAAGAGTAAGTTTTTTTAACTTACTCTACATCATAGCCTTTAAATTGAATCTAATCTAGTGGTTAAATTAATATTTTTATTTATAACCATTTGATTAAATCTAATTTAAAGGCTATGATTGTGGAGTAAGTTATAAAAACTTACTCTTGGAGTAAGTGGATCCTCACTCATATATATATATATATATATATATATATATATATATATATATATATATATATATATATATATATATATATATATATATATATATATATATATATATATATATATATATATATATAGGGAGGGAATCATTTGACATCAGTTTCAAATATTAATTTTGACACCAAATCCTACCCCTTTATTATTATCAATTTAATGGATAAGATAAATTCCCTTAAAATACTCATGTGTTAGTTTTAAGTGAATATATCTTAACCTTTAAGTTAATAATAATAAACGGGTAGGATTTGGTGTCAATTGACCTTATCCCATATATATAATATGAGGAACAATTTACTCCAAGTGTAAGTCTTTTTAACTTACTCCATATCATAACCTTTGAATTGAACTAATCTAGTGGTTAAATTAACATTTTTACTTATAACCATTCGATTAAATCTAATATAAAGGCTATGATTGTGGAGTAAGTTATAAAAACTTACTCTTGGAGTAAGTTGATCCTTGTTAGAACACACAGTTAATGCGCAACAAGATTGTAATTGCAAGATGAAAGAAATAACACACACTCTCTATAATGTTTTGACATCTTGGAGGAGGAGAAGAGAGAGAATATATATCATTCTCATTGATTATTATTTTACATTACAATGTATTATTTATACGTGTTACACAATAGCTTGCTAAGCAACTCATCTATACACAAGGTAACTAACTAACAACCATTTTGTAACAAACTATTAACTAACTTGTACACATGACAATTATGGATTAAAACTCAACCCCCCCCCCCCCCCCCCCCCCCTTAATTCATAAATGTTGAATACTCATAACACCAAGTTTCTTTCTAAAAAACTGAAATCTGTCAAGCTTTAGAGCCTTTGTAAAACCATCTGCCAGCTGCATTTCAGTTGGACAATATTGCACTTCAATCATTCCATTGTTCACTTGCTCTCTAATGAAATGAAACCTTGTATCGTTATGTTTACTTCTGCCATGTGAGGTTGGATTTTTAGCAAGGCTAATAGCTAACTTGTTATCAATTTTGAGCACCAGGGGCTTCATCACTTCACACCTCAGTTCCTTCATCACTGAATTCAACCACATTGCTTGTCAAGTTGCAAATGTTCCTGCAATATATTCTGCCTCACAAGATGAAAATGCAGTAACTTGTTACTTTTTTGTACACCATGATGTATCTACTTCATTGAACTTGAAAACATATCCAGAGGTACTTCTTTTATCTTTGTTGTCTCCACACCAATCACTATCTGAGTATCCAATGAGTTCACTTCTTTCACCTTTGCTTCCATTTGGGAATAACAGACTAAACTCCTTTGCTCCATTTATATACCTAGGTATCCTTTTAGCAGCTATCAAGTGAGTCTTCCTTAGATCATGCATGAATTTGCTAATCACACTGACTGAGTAGCAAATGTTAGGCCTGCTATTGCACAAGTATCTTAATGAACCAACCATTTATCTGAAAAATGTTAGATCAACTCTTTCTTCCTCACTGCACTCACCCACTTTTGAGTTTGTCTCTGATGGATTTGAAATTGAATTGAAACTATTCATTTTGAATTTCTCAAGCAGTTCACCTACATACTTCTGCTGATGCATAACTGTTCCATTCTTCACCTTCAAAAACTCCATTCCCAAGAAGAATGAGAGTTCCCCTAGATCAGTTATTTCAAATTCAGATTTCAACTTGCTTTTCACTTTTTCCATCTCTGATGTCTTGCTTCCTGTAATAAGAAAATCATCCACATAGAGGCAGATTATCATAGTCTCTTATTCACTTGAACTTTGCACATACACACCAAACTAGGGATGGCAAAAAAGCCCGTGCCCGTGGGTATCCGCGGATATAATCCGTCACGGATACAATGTGGATAGCTTAATGGATATCCATGGATAAAATAAATGGATATTTAAATATCCGTTATTTAATGGATGTGGATGCGGGTTTAATGATACCCGTACCCGCGGATATCCATACCCGTTAATAAATTATAAAAAGTATTTAAATATTTTTAATTTATTATAGACGTCATTACATCTTCCAAGAAATTTAGTCTTTTCATATTTCTTTTTTTTAACGTTTTCTTGGAAGAAAACGAAAACCTTTCACATTCCAAGAAAAATCATATTTAGTCATTTTATATTTATTTAGGCTTCTTCTATATTTTAGACCTAACATCTCTTTCACTTTCACAATTCCACTGTCCAACTCCAACCCAAAGAACCAGTACTGTCTTTTCTCTATCCAACACTGCAACTCAGAGTCCTAATTTCCTAAATGATTAAGGTAATCTATCTACCTTGTTACATTTTGTTCTTGTTCTTGATATTCTAATTTTAATTTTGGTTGTTGCAACACTGAAGTAGTAATAGGTGGGGCTGCAAAATAGTTTCTTATTTTAAGGCAATTATAATGCAAAATACTAAATCCTAAACTAGTAAAAAGAAGAAGCACTATATACATTCTTTTTCGTTTCATTGATATAAAAATGATATTCATGTGTGCCTATTCTTTCCATCTATAGGCTCTTTTATTTATTACTATATTCATGTGTTATTAATATATGCAATGAAATATAATCATACTATATCAAGTAAATGATAATTTTTTCTCATTATAGGTTTTCTCATATCTACGTTATGCATCTTTATAGGTTTTTTTGTTTTTTTATTTTAATGTAAACGTTTCACCATTATTATAATATTAATATTGTTATAGTTAATGCTTTTTAATTATTAATTTATATTTTTAATTGCTAATTATTCATTATCTCTTAGTTTTTTTTCCGGTTCAAGTTTACCGTTGATAATTTGGACCACAATTGTTATACAGTATTGAATATTGATATTGATATTAAAACTATCACATTAATACAGTATTGACAAATTTATCTTTTTTTTTTGTAGAATGTCTTTTGAACAAACCTTTACTCCTATAGAAGTTATGCAAGAGAATTTGGCAGTCTCAAACGCAGATGAATCTAACGTTGTTGCTTCAAATGGTCCGAATGTAGAAATTAATTCAACTCCTAATGAAATTGAAAGTCCTATTTCATGTGAAGTTGACACTGAAGGTCTTAAAAGAAAGCTAACTTCTGAAGTTTGGAACCATTTCAAAAGGCAAAAAATAGATGGAAAGTTGAAGGCCATTTGTAACTATTGTGGTGCAAAACTCTTGGGTGTTCCAAAACAAGGACCGTCACACTTAAAATCACACATTAAGTCTTGTCCACGTCGAACAAATCGAGATATAAAGCAAGCTTTGATAAAAACTGAACAAGTTGATGGTCAAAGTGTAATGGTAGGTTCTTATGCGTTTAACCAAGACATAGCAAGGTATGGTGTTGCTAAGATGATAATTCTTCATGAGTATCCTCTAGCAATGGTTGAACACATTGGATTTAGAGAATTTTGTGCTTCTATGCAACCTCTATTTAAGGTGGTTTCTCGTAACACTATCAAAAATGACATCATGAAAATTTATAACGATGAGAAAGAGAATACCATGAAGTTGTTGTCAAAGAATCAAAGTCGTATTGAAATCACCAGTGATATGTGGACTTCAAGTAACCAGAATAAAGGCTATATGACAGTTACAGCTCACTTTATTGATGATTCATGGACCCTTCAAAGTCGACTTGTAAGGTAATAATAGTAAATTATTTTGATTTTTTTGTGTGTATAATGTTAGTAATATTGTTCTTGAAAATTTAATTTATGTTAGGTTCATTTATGTGCCTTGTAACGCCCCGATTCTGAATTTCCTTTATTTTGAGTCCTTTCTGATTTAATTAATTGAATTATTATTTTAAATGTGGAATTGTGTGTTAATATGTTATTTGGGCATATTGTGCTATTTTTGCCTACTTTGAGAGTTTCGGGTAAAAATAGACCGGAGGGTATTTTGGGCATTAGTAATTATGTTAAGTGGATATTTTATGTGAATTGATTAATTAGTGTGTGGAAAGAATTTGAGAGGAAAGAAAAGAGAATATGAGTATATGAGAGAAAAAGAGAAAGTTAGGAGGAGAGATAGAAAAACAAAGGAAAGAAAGGAAGAGAAGAGAAAGAGGAGAGAAAGAAGAGGAAAAACCTAGAACTTCAAGAAATCATCACCAAAGCTTTCGATTGATCGGGTAAGGGTGTGAAACTTTATTATTCTATCAATGTGTATATTCATGTATGATTTTGTTGGATTGTTTTGGATTGTTGGTAGTTTTTCTACACTTTCCATTTTAGGTTGGATTTGGTTTAATCGATAGAAATCGTTGTCTAACGGCTAGAATCGTGATTAGATGACGTAGATTAGTCGATATATGTTAGACTAAGGCTGTTGGATATGAGTTGGAGTTCATCGGGTGATTTTATCGGTGGTTTTGGATTCTGAACAACGGGGAGAAGTGGAAATCGCAGACGCTCGCTAGCAGTTCGCTAGGCGAGCAGGTCGCGAATGGTCGCTGGTAGTTCGCTAGGCGAGTGCGCAGCGAACGGTCCCAGACTTGGGACAAAATGGTTTTAGTGTCCCTCGCTGGCAGCGAAGGGAGTAGCGAGGAGCTCGCTGGAGGTTCGCTGTGGCGAACGGTGTAGCGAACGAGGTCTGTAGCCTCTGTGCTGGCTCGCTAGCAGTTCGCTAGGCGAGGAGGTAGCGAACGCTCGCTAGCAGCTCGCTAGGCGAGCGTGTAGCGAACGTAGCAGGATGGATTTTCCCTGTTGCGGGGTGCTGTCATGGCTTGGGGTTTCGGTTGCGATCGACCCTTCTTTGATTTAGTAGTTTATATGCTGGGTTGTGTTGTGCTGTGGGTAGCCGTATGGTGTGAATCCTAGATTATGAATTGTGGCCGCTTGGGCAATTATGTGCATTGTTTAGCCTGATTAAAAATCTATGATGTTTGTATGAATGTGTAGAATGCATGAGTATGTTTGTAAACATGTGTGCATTTCAAGAGTGTCATGAGTCATGTTGCATATGAAGCATCATGGTATGCATTCTTGTGTCGATTGATTCCTCGGTGAATCTGCAGAACCTCGTGTGCCCTTGTGGGGTGTGAGCGATGGTTAATTATTGGTTCCTCGGTGAATCTGCAGAACCTCGTGTGCCCTTGTGGGGTGTGAGCGATGGTTAATTATTGATCCCTCGGTGGATTTGCAGAACCTCGTATATTACGATGGTTATTTTGATTCCGCGTAGAATCTGCAGAACCTCGTGTGCCCATGTGGGGTGTGAGCGATGGTTATTTGGTTCTTCAATTGAACCTGCTGAAATGAGTCGGTACCCGCATTTGTATCTGCATAGAGTCGTGTGTCGGTCTCTATGAGTTGCATGTTGACATCCTGCATGGTGTATGGTGAATAAACATAATTGTAAATGTTTATATGAATTGTTGATGATTGGCATGATTGGTATGCTTGAAGACACATGTATGTGTGAATATATGAATATGTATGTTTTGTGTGTTTATGAACCGATATAAACATTGTTGACGCATATTGTATATGCATGATGTTCTATTTGTAAATAGATAATGTGAATACATTGCGATGTACGGTATGACGAGGTGAGTTGCGGTGAGAATGCGAAAGACGTATATCGGGTATTATGTATATATATATATATATATATATATATATATATATATATATATATATATATATATATATATATATATATATATATATATATATATATATATATATATATATATATATATATATATATATATATATATATATATATATATATATATATATATATATATATATATATATATATATATATATATATATATATATATATATATATATATATATATATATATATATATATATATATATATATATATATATATATATATATATATATATATGTTTTTATGCATTGTTATTATGATATCGTTTCTCACCCTTCTGTTGTTTCTTTTAATGCTCTATGAGGCATTGCAGACTAGATTGCTGGAGGTATTTTGTGAAGCGTGGCTTCTTCCCTTTTTGGTCGGTCGGCTCTGATATGTAGCACCGGGTAGATAGGATTTATTTTGATTCTTTTGTGAAACATCTTAGTATGTATCTGCTGTTGATATGTTTTGTAAAACATGATGAATGATAACTGTATATGTGAATACATGTTTGGTGAATTATGAAATATTTGGATATTTCCGCCTTTGTCCTAAATATTTCTTGTGGGTGTTATCCCGTTGTTGCATATCTGTTGAGCAGGTGTTGTATGTGTTGAAATTTTTATGATAATGTGATATTTCCCTTTTATGCCATGTTGCAATTGTACTCTGATGAAATTTTAAATTTATGCCTAAATGATTAATTGTATTATTTGGGGGCATAGAAAGGGGGTGTTACATTAAGTGGTATCAGAGCCCAGTGTTGAGTCAGTTGTATCTGTCTCGCTGTTTTGTTGGTTGAACGGTTGTTTGACCCTGTTGTTATTTTTGGGAATAATCAGAATATGGCTGGTCGTAATGACAACGCGATGGCTGCGGCATTGGAAGCTATGGCTCGAGCGGTGCAGGGTGCGCCGAATGTGAATGCTAACGATGAGTTTAGAAAGAATCAACCGCCGGTGTTCAAAGGAAGGTTTGATCCGGACGGTGCTCAGATTTGGCTGAAAGAGGTCGAGAGGATCTTCAGAGTTATGAATTGCGCTGAGAGGAACAAGGTGAGACTTGGGTCTCACATGCTGAGAGAAGAAGCCGATGACTGGTGGGTCGGCATAAGAAAAATTCTTGGGGTTAATGATGAGGAAATAACTTGGGATTTTGTTCCGCACTGAATTTTTGAGGAAGTATTATCCGGAGAGTGTGAAGGGAAAGAAGGAGATGGAGTTTCTAGAATTGAAACAAGGGAACATGTCCGTGGTCGACTACACGGCTAAGTTTACGGAGTTGGTGAAATTCCATCCTCACTATGATGCGGTGGCGGCGGAATTTTCCAAGTGTATTAAGTACGAGAACGGCTTGCGCCCGGAGATCAAGCAAGCTGTGGGATATCAGAGGATTCGAAGATTTTCGGACTTAACCGAATGCTGTAGAATTTTCGAAGAGGATAGTAGGGCTCGTTCTACTCACTATAAGAGTTTGAATGAGAGGCGAGGGAAGCAACCAGTAAGGAGTGGGCCTTATGTGACGCCTGCTGATAAAGGGAAGCATAGGGAACACTTTGTCAAGAAATCCGGAGGAGGGAGTTCTGGTCCCGTTAAGTGCTATAGGTGCGGCGAAGAGGGGCACAAATCTTTTGAGTGTAAGAAGGCTGGGGAAAAGTGTGCTAACTGTGGTGGTCTCGGTTATGATACAACTGAATGTAGAAGGAATGTGATTAAGTGTTTTAACTGTGGGGAGGTTGGTCATATTAGTACGAAGTGTACTAAGGCAAAGCAAGCTCCGTCAAGCGGGAAGGTATTTGCATTAGCGGGTGCAGACACTACTAATGCGGATCGGTTGATTAAAGGTACATGCTTTATTAATAATATACCCTTAGTTGCTATTATCGATACCGGAGCGACTCATTCGTTTATTTCTTTCGAGTGCGCTAAGCGTTTGGATTTGTATTTTTCTTCTTGTGGTGGTGATATGGTTATTGAGACGCCCGCTTCGGGGTTGGTAACTACGTCTTCGGTATGTTTGAGTTGTCCCTTGACCATGTATGATAAGGACTTTATTATGGACTTGGTGTGTTTGCCATTAGAAGGATTAGATGTGATTTTGGGTATGAATTGGTTGCAGTATAATAGAGTTCATATTGATTGTTATCACAAGTTGGTGAGGTTTCCATCTTTGGGAGATGAGGAGGAAGAGAGTTTTCTATCCACTAAAGAGTTGAAGAAATTTTTGGCGGATGAAGCTCAAGTGTTCTGTTTGTTTGCGTCGCTGTCGGTAGAGAATAAGGTTGAATTGGATTTGGTTCCAATGGTATGTGACTTTCCAGAAGTATTTCCGGAGGACATTACGGATGTACCGCCAGAAAGGGAAGTTGAGTTTTCGATTGATCTAGTTCCCGATACTAGACCGATTTCGATGGCACCGTATCGTATGTCGGCATCGGAGTTGGTAGAGTTGAAGAGACAATTGAATGATTTATTGGAAAAGAGATTTGTTAGGCCGAGTGTTTCTCCTTGGGGTGCGCCGGTATTGTTGGTAAATAAGAAAGATGGGAGCATGCGGTTGTGTATTGATTATCGGCAGTTGAACAAGGTGACTATCAAGAATAAGTATCCGCTTCCTAGAATTGATGATTTGATGGACCAATTGGTTGGTGCCCGTGTTTTTAGTAAGATTGATTTGAGGTCAGGTTATCACCAGATTCGTGTTAAAGGAGAAGATATTCAAAAGACGGCTTTTAGGACACGGTATGGTCATTATGAATTTTCTGTGATGCCATTCGTAGTTTCTAATGCGCCGGGTGTGTTTATGGAATATATGAATCGTATCTTTCATGAGCAGTTGGATCGTTTCGTAGTTGTGTTTATTGATGACATTTTGATTTACTCTAAGTCCCAAGAAGATCATGAAGAGCATTTGCGGGTTGTGTTGCAAGTATTGAAGGAGAAGCAATTGTATGCTAAGTTATCCAAGTGCGAGTTTTGGTTATCGAAAGTGAATTTTCTTGGGCATGTTATTTCTGGTAAAGTTATTTGTGTTGATCCGTCCAAGATTGATGCGGTGATGCAATGGGAGGCTCCTAAGTCGGTTACGAAGATCCGAAGCTTTTTGGGCTTGGCCGGTTATTATCGGAGGTTTATTGAGGGATTTTCGAAGTTGGCACTTCCGTTGACTCAGTTGACTTGTAAGGGAAAGACTTTTGTTTGGGACATTAATTGTGAGAATAGTTTTGTTGAACTTAAGAGACGGTTGACAACGGCGCCGGTTCTGATTTTGCCAAATCCGACGGAAGCGTTTGTGGTTTATTGTGATGCTTCTTTGTCCGGTTTGGGTGGTGTTTTGATGCAAGACGGTAAAGTTGTGGCTTATGCTTCAAGGCAATTGAGAGTGCATGAGAAGAATTATCCCACGCACGATTTGGAATTGGCGGCCGTGGTCTTTGTTTTGAAAATTTGGAGACATTATCTCTATGGTGCGAGATTTGAAGTTTTTAGCGACCACAAGAGTTTGAAGTATTTATTTGAGCAAAAGGAATTGAATATGAGGCAAAGGAGATGGTTAGAGTTTTTGAAGGATTATGACTTTGGTTTGAATTACCATCCGGGTAAAGCAAATGTTGTAGCTGATGCTTTGAGCCGGAAGTTAGTGCATATGTCTACATTGATGGTAAGAGAATGGGAACTTTTGGAGAGTTTTAGAGATTTGAGTTTGGTTTGTGAAATGACGCCAAGAAGTGTGAAACTTGGTATGTTGTATGTTACGAATGATTTTCTAGCTACCGTTCGTGAAAAGCAAAAGTTGGATTTGAAATTTGTGGATTTGATGATGAATGAGAGTGAGGACTTTAAGGTTGATAATTTTGGAGTTTTGAAATTCTGTGGTCGTATTTGTATTCCCGACGATGTGGATTTGAGAAAGACGATATTGGAGGAAGGACACCGGAGTAAATTGAGTATTCACCCGGGTGCGAATAAGATGTATCAAGATTTGAAGAAATTTTTTTGGTGGTCCGGATTGAAGAGGGATGTAGCTCGGTTTGTGTATTCGTGTTTGACCTGCCAGAAGTCTAAAGTGGAACATCAGAAGCCTAGTGGTTTGATGCAACCGTTGGATATTCCGGAATGGAAATGGGATAGTATATCAATGGATTTTGTTACGGGTTTACCAAATACGCAAAGAGGTCACAATGCTATTTGGGTGATTGTTGATAGGCTTACTAAATCTGCTCACTTTATTCCGATTGATATTAGTTATCCTTTGGAAAAGTTGGCCGAGATTTATGTTTGGGTGATTGTGAAGTTGCATGGAGTTCCCAAGAGTATCGTGTCGGATAGAGATCCTAGATTTACTTCGAGATTTTGGGAAGGTTTGCAAAAGGCTTTAGGTTCTAAGTTGAGATTGAGTTCGGCGTATCATCCGCAGACGGATGTCCAAACTGAGAGGACGATTCAATCGTTAGAGGAATTGTTGCGTGCTTGTGTGCTCGAGCAAGGTGGTGTTTGGGATAGCTTTTTGGCATTGATTGAATTCACTTACAACAACAGTTTTCATGCAAGTATTGGTATGGCACCATTTGAAGCTTTGTATGGTAGGAGATGTCGAACACCTTTGTGTTGGCATGAAACCGGAGAGAGATCGGTAGTTGGACCGGAAATGGTACAACAAACGACGGAGAAGGTGAAGTTGATTCGGGAGAAGATGAAAGCTTCCCAGAATAGGCAAAAGAGTTATCATGACAAGAGAAGGAAGGATCTTGAATTTCAAGAAGGTGACCATGTGTTTTTGAGAGTTACACCGGTTACGGGTGTGGGTCGTGCTTTGAAGTCGAAGAAGTTGACTTCTCGTTTTATTGGTCCGTATCAAATTATTGCACGAGTTGGTGCGGTGGCTTATCGTGTGGCGTTGCCTCCGAGTCTTTCGAATTTGCATGATGTGTTCCATGTTTCGCAACTTCGGAAGTATGTTCCGGATCCGTCACATGTGATTCCTATGGATGAGGTGGAAGTAAGAGATAATCTTACGGTTGGGGTTTTACCGGTTATGATTTTGGACCGCGAAGTTAAGAACCTAAGAGGCAAGGATATTTCGCTTGTAAAAGTAGCATGGGGAGGTGCTGCGGAAGGCAATATGACTTGGGAATTGGAGAGTAAGATGTGTGAGTCGCATCCTGAGCTGTTTGAATCAGGTAATATTTTCGAGGACGAAAATTCCTAAGTGGGGGAGAGTTGTAACGCCCCGATTCTGAATTTCCTTTATTTTGAGTCCTTTCTGATTTAATTAATTGAATTATTATTTTAAATGTGGAATTGTGTGTTAATATGTTATTTGTGCATATTGTGCTATTTTTGCCTACTTTGAGAGTTTCGGGTAAAAATAGACCGGAGGGTATTTTGGGCATTAGTAATTATGTTAAGTGGATATTTTATGTGAATTGATTAATTAGTGTGTGGAAAGAATTTGAGAGGAAAGAAAAGAGAATATGAGTATATGAGAGAAAAAGAGAAAGTTAGAAGGAGAGATAGAAAAACAAAGGAAAGAAAGGAAGAGAAGAGAAAGAGGAGAGAAAGAAGAGGAAAAACCTAGAACTTCAAGAAATCATCACCAAAGCTTTCGATTGATCGGGTAAGGGTGTGAAACTTTATTATTCTATCAATGTGTATATTCATGTATGATTTTGTTGGATTGTTTTGGATTGTTGGTAGTTTTTCTACACTTTCCATTTTAGGTTGGATTTGGTTTAATCGATAGAAATCGTTGTCTAACGGCTAGAATCGTGATTAGATGACGTAGATTAGTCGATATATGTTAGACTAAGGCTGTTGGATATGAGTTAGAGTTCATCGGGTGATTTTATCGGTGGTTTTGGATTCTGAACAGCGGGGAGAAGTGGAAATCGCAGACGCTCGCTAGCAGTTCGCTAGGCGAGCAGGTCGCAAATGGTCGCTGGTAGTTCGCCAGGCGAGTGCACAACGAACGGTCCCAGACTTGGGACAGAATGGTTTTAATGTCCCTCGCTGGCAGCGAAGGGAGTAGCGAGGAGCTCGCTGGAGGTTCGCTATGGCGAACGGTGTAGCGAACGAGGTCTGTAGCCTCTGTGCTGGCTCGCTAGCAGTTCGCTAGGCGAGGAGGTAGCGAACGCTCGCTAGCAGCTCGCTAGGCGAGCGTGTAGGGAACGTAGCAGGATGGATTTTCCCTGTTGCGGGGTGCTGTCATGGCTTGGGGTTTCGGTTGCGATCGACCCTTCTTTGATTTAGTAGTTTATATGCTGGGTTGTGTTGTGCTGTGGGTAGCCGTATGGTGTGAATCCTAGATTATGAATTGTGGCCGCTTGGGCAATTATGTGCATTATTTAGCCTGATTAAAAATCTATGATGTTTGTATGAATGTGTAGAATGCATGAGTATGTTTGTAAACATGTGTGCATTTCAAGAGTGTCATGAGTCATGTTGCATATGAAGCATCATGGTATGCATTCTTGTGTCGATTGATTCCTCGGTGAATCTGCAGAACCTCGTGTGCCCTTGTGGGGTGTGAGCGATGGTTAATTATTGATTCCTCGGTGAATCTGCAGAACCTCGTGTGCCCTTGTGGGGTGTGAGCGATGGTTAATTATTGATCCCTCGGTGGATTTGCAGAACCTCGTATATTACGATGGTTATTTTGATTCCGCGTAGAATCTACAGAACCTCGTGTGCCCATGTGGGGTGTGAGCGATGGTTATTTGGTTCTTCAATTGAACCTGCTGAAATGAGTCGGTACCGCATTTGCATCTGCATAGAGTCGTGTGTCGGTCTCTATGAGTTGCATGTTGACATCCTGCATGGTGTATGGTGAATGAACATAATTGTAAATGTTTATATGAATTGTTGATGATTGGCATGATTGGTATGCTTGAAGACACATGTATGTGTGAATATATGAATATGTATGTTTTGTGTGTTTATGAACCAATATAAACATTGTTGACGCATATTGTATATGCATGATGTTCTATTTGTAAATAGATAATGTGAATACATTGCGATGTACGGTATGACAAGGTGAGTTGCGGTGAGAATGCGAAAGACGTATATTGGGTATTATGTATATATATATATATATATATATATATATATATATATATATATATATATATATATATATATATATATATATATGTTTTTATGCATTGTTATTATGATATCGTTTCTCACCCTTCTGTTGTTTCTTTTAATGCTCTATGAGGCATTGCAGACTAGATTACTGGAGGTATTTTGTGAAGCGTGGCTTCTTCCCTTTTTGGTCGGTCGGCTCTGATATGTAGCACCGGGTAGATAGGATTTATTTTGATTCTTTTGTGAAACATCTGAGTATGTATCTGCTGTTGATATGTTTTGTAAAACATGATGAATGATAACTGTATATGTGAATACATGTTTGGTGAATTATGAAATATTTGGATATTTCCGCCTTTGTCCTAAATATTTCTTGTGGGTGTTATCCCGTTGTTGCATATCTGTTGAGCAGGTGTTGTATGTGTTGGAATTTTTATGATAATGTGATATTTCCCTTTTATGCCATGTTGCAATTGTACTCTGATGAAATTTTAAATTTATGCCTAAATGATTAATTGTATTATTTGGGGGCATAGAAAGGGGGTGTTACATTAAGTGGTATCAGAGCCCAGTGTTGAGTCAGTTGTATCTGTCTCGCTGTTTTGTTGGTTGAACGGTTGTTTGACCCTATTGTTATTTTTGGGAATAATCAGAATATGGCTGGTCGTAATGACAACGCGATGGCTGCGGCATTGGAAGCTATGGCTCGAGCGGTGCAGGGTGCGCCGAATGTGAATGCTAACGATGAGTTTAGAAAGAATCAACCGCCGGTGTTCAAAGGAAGGTTTGATCCGGACGGTGCTCAGATTTGGCTGAAAGAGGTCGAGAGGATCTTCAGAGTTATGAATTGCGCTGAGAGGAACAAGGTGAGACTTGGGTCTCACATGCTGAGAGAAGAAGCCGATGACTGGTGGGTCGGCATAAGAAAAATTCTTGGGGTTGATGATGAGGAAATAACTTGGGATTTGTTCCGCACTGAATTTTTGAGGAAGTATTATCCGGAGAGTGTGAAGGGAAAGAAGGAGATGGAGTTTCTAGAATTGAAACAAGGGAACATGTTCGTGGTCGACTACACGACTAAGTTTACGGAGTTGGTGAAATTCCATCCTCACTATGATGCGGTGGCGGCGGAATTTTCCAAGTGTATTAAGTACGAGAACGGCTTGCGCCCGGAGATCAAGCAAGCTGTGGGATATCAGAGGATTCGAAGATTTTCGGACTTAACCGAATGCTGTAGAATTTTCGAAGAGGATAGTAGGGCTCGTTCTACTCACTATAAGAGTTTGAATGAGAGGCGAGGGAAGCAACCAGTAAGGAGTGAGCCTTATGTGACGCCTGCTGATAAAGGGAAGCATAGGGAACACTTTGTCAAGAAATCCAGAGGAGGGAGTTCTGGTCCCGTTAAGTGCTATAGGTGCGGCGAAGAGGGGCACAAATCTTTTGAGTGTAAGAAGGCTGGGGAAAAGTGTGCTAACTGTGGTGGTCTCGGTCATGATACAACTGAATGTAGAAGGAATGTGATTAAGTGTTTTAACTGTGGGGAGGTTGGTCATATTAGTACGAAGTGTACTAAGGCAAAGCAAGCTCCGTCAAGCGGGAAGGTATTTGCATTAGCGGGTGCAGACACTACTAATGCGGATCGGTTGATTAAAGGTATATGCTTTATTAATAATATACCCTTAGTTGCTATTATCGATACCGGAGCGACTCATTCGTTTATTTCTTTCGAGTGCGCTAAGCGTTTGGATTTGTATTTTTCTTCTTGTGGTGGTGATATGGTTATTGAGACGCCCGCTTCGGGGTTGGTAACTACGTCTTCGGTATGTTTGAGTTGTCCCTTGACCATGTATGATAAGGACTTTATTATGGACTTGGTGTGTTTGCCATTAGAAGGATTAGATGTGATTTTGGGTATGAATTGGTTGCAGTATAATAGAGTTCATATTGATTGTTATCACAAGTTGGTGAGGTTTCCATCTTTGGGAGATGAGGAGGAAGAGAGTTTTCTATCCACTAAAGAGTTGAAGAAATTTTTGGCGGATGAAGCTCAAGTGTTCTGTTTGTTTGCGTCGCTGTCGGTAGAGAATAAGGTTGAATTGGATTTGGTTCCAGTGGTATGTGACTTTCCAGAGGTATTTCCGGAGGACATTACGGATGTACCGCCAGAAAGGGAAGTTGAGTTTTCGATTGATCTAGTTCCCGATACTAGACCGATTTCGATGGCACCGTATCGTATGTCGGCATCGGAGTTGGTAGAGTTGAAGAGACAATTGAATGATTTATTGGAAAAGAGATTTGTTAGGCCGAGTGTTTCTCCTTGGGGTGCGCCGGTATTGTTGGTAAATAAGAAAGATGGGAGCATGCGGTTGTGTATTGATTATCGGCAGTTGAACAAGGTGACTATCAAGAATAAGTATCCGCTTCCTAGAATTGATGATTTGATGGACCAATTGGTTGGTGCCCGTGTTTTTAGTAAGATTGATTTGAGGTCAGGTTATCACCAGATTCGTGTTAAAGGAGAAGATATTCAAAAGACGGCTTTTAGGACACGGTATGGTCATTATGAATTTTCTGTGATGCCATTCGTAGTTTCTAATGCGCCGGGTGTGTTTATGGAATATATGAATCGTATCTTTCATGAGCAGTTGGATCGTTTCGTAGTTGTGTTTATTAATGACATTTTGATTTACTCTAAGTCCCAAGAAGATCATGAAGAGCATTTGCGGGTTGTGTTGCAAGTATTGAAGGAGAAGCAATTGTATGCTAAGTTATCCAAGTGCGAGTTTTGGTTATCGAAAGTGAATTTTCTTGGGCATGTTATTTCTGGTAAAGTTATTTGTGTTGATCCGTCCAAGATTGATGCGGTGATGCAATGGGAGGCTCCTAAGTCGGTTACGAAGATCCGAAGCTTTTTGGGCTTGGCCAGTTATTATCGGAGGTTTATTGAGGGATTTTCGAAGTTGGCACTTCCGTTGACTCAGTTGACTTGTAAGGGAAAGACTTTTGTTTGGGACATTAATTGTGAGAATAGTTTTGTTGAACTTAAGAGACGGTTGACAACGGTGCCGGTTCTGATTTTGCCAAATCCGACGGAAGCGTTTGTGGTTTATTATGATGCTTCTTTGTCCGGTTTGGGTGGTGTTTTGATGCAAGACGGTAAAGTTGTGGCTTATGCTTTAAGGCAATTGAGAGTGCATGAGAAGAATTATCCCACGCACGATTTGGAATTGGCGGTCGTGGTCTTTGTTTTGAAAATTTGGAGACATTATCTCTATGGTGCGAGATTTGAAGTTTTTAGCGACCACAAGAGTTTGAAGTATTTATTTGAGCAAAAGGAATTGAATATGAGGCAAAGGAGATGGTTAGAGTTTTTGAAGGATTATGACTTTGGTTTGAATTACCATCCGGGTAAAGCAAATGTTGTAGCCGATGCTTTGAGCCGGAAGTTAGTGCATATGTCTACATTGATGGTAAGAGAATGGGAACTTTTGGAGAGTTTTAGAGATTTGAGTTTGGTTTGTGAAATGACGCCAAGAAGTGTGAAACTTGGTATGTTGTATGTTACGAATGATTTTCTAGCTACCGTTCGTGAAAAGCAAAAGTTGGATTTGAAATTTGTGGATTTGATGATGAATGAGAGTGAGGACTTTAAGGTTGATAATTTTGGAGTTTTGAAATTCCGTGGTCGTATTTGTATTCCCGACGATGTGATTTGAGAAAGACGATATTGGAGGAAGGACACCGGAGTAAATTGAGTATTCACCCGGGTGCGAATAAGATGTATCAAGATTTGAAGAAAATCTTTTGGTGGTCCGGATTGAAGAGGGATGTAGCTCGGTTTGTGTATTCGTGTTTGACCTGCCAGAAGTCTAAAGTGGAACATCAGAAGCCTAGTGGTTTGATGCAACCGTTGGATATTCCGGAATGGAAATGGGATAGTATATCAATGGATTTTGTTACGGGTTTACCAAATACGCAAAGAGGTCACAATGCTATTTGGGTGATTGTTGATAGGCTTACTAAATCTGCTCACTTTATTCCGATTGATATTAGTTATCCTTTGGAAAAGTTGGCCGAGATTTATGTTCGGGTGATTGTGAAGTTGCATGGAGTTCCCAAGAGTATCGTGTCGGATAGAGATCCTAGATTTACTTCGAGATTTTGGGAAGGTTTGCAAAAGGCTTTAGGTTCTAATTTGAGATTGAGTTCGGCGTATCATCCGCAGACGAATGTCCAAACTGAGAGGACGATTCAATCGTTAGAGGAATTGTTGCGTGCTTGTGTGCTCGAGCAAGGTGGTGTTTGGGATAGCTTTTTGGCATTGATTGAATTCACTTACAACAACAGTTTTCATGCAAGTATTGGTATGGCACCATTTGAAGCTTTGTATGGTCGGAGATGTCGAACACCTTTGTGTTGGCATGAAACCGGAGAGAGATCGGTAGTTGGACCGGAAATGGTACAACAAACGACGGAGAAGGTGAAGTTGATTCGGGAGAAGATGAAAGCTTCCCAGAATAGGCAAAAGAGTTATCATGACAAGAGAAGGAAGGATCTTGAATTTCAAGAAGGTGACCATGTGTTTTTGAGAGTTACACCGGTTACGGGTGTGGGTCGTGCTTTGAAGTCGAAGAAGTTGACTTCTCGTTTTATTGGTCCGTATCAAATTATTGCACGAGTTGGTGCGGTGGCTTATCGTGTGGCGTTGCCTCCGAGTCTTTCGAATTTGCATGATGTGTTCCATGTTTCGCAACTTCGGAAGTATGTTCCGGATCCGTCACATGTGATTCCTATGGATGAGGTGGAGGTAAGAGATAATCTTACGGTTGGGGTTTTACCGGTTATGATTTTGGACCGCGAAGTTAAGAACCTAAGAGGCAAGGATATTTCGCTTGTAAAAGTAGCATGGGGAGGTGCTGCGGAAGGCAATATGACTTGGGAATTGGAGAGTAAGATGCGTGAGTCGCATCCTGAGCTGTTCGAATCAGGTAATATTTTCGAGGACGAAAATTCCTAAGTGGGGGAGAGTTGTAACGCCCCGATTCTGAATTTCCTTTATTTTGAGTCCTTTCTGATTTAATTAATTGAATTATTATTTTAAATGTGGAATTGTGTGTTAATATGTTATTTGTGCATATTGTGCTATTTTTGCCTACTTTGAGAGTTTCGGGTAAAAATAGACCGGAGGGTATTTTGGGCATTAGTAATTATGTTAAGTGGATATTTTATGTGAATTGATTAATTAGTGTGTGGAAAGAATTTGAGAGGAAAGAAAAGAGAATATGAGTATATGAGAGAAAAAGAGAAAGTTAGAAGGAGAGATAGAAAAACAAAGGAAAGAAAGGAAGAGAAGAGAAAGAGGAGAGAAAGAAGAGGAAAAACCTAGAACTTCAAGAAATCATCACCAAAGCTTTCGATTGATCGGGTAAGGGTGTGAAACTTTATTATTCTATCAATGTGTATATTCATGTATGATTTTGTTGGATTGTTTTGGATTGTGGGTAGTTTTACTACACTTTCCATTTTAGGTTGGATTTGGTTTAATCGATAGAAATCGTTGTCTAACGGCTAGAATCGTGATTAGATGACGTAGATTAGTCGATATATGTTAGACTAAGGCTGTTGGATATGAGTTAGAGTTCATCGGGTGATTTTATCGGTGGTTTTGGATTCTGAACAGCGGGGAGAAGTGGAAATCGCAGACGCTCGCTAGCAGTTCGCTAGGCGAGCAGGTCGCAAATGGTCGCTGGTAGTTCGCTAGGCGAGTGCGCAACGAACGGTCCCAGACTGGGGACATAATGGTTTTAATGTCCCTCGCTGGCAGCGAAGGGAGTAGCGAGGAGCTCGCTGGAGGTTCGCTGTGGCGAACGGTGTAGCGAACGAGGTCTGTAGCCTCTGTGCTGGCTCGCTAGCAGTTCGCTAGGCGAGGAGGTAGCGAACACTCGCTAGCAGCTCGCTAGGCGAGCGTGTAGCGAATGTAGCAGGATGGATTTTCCCTGTTGCGGGGTGCTGTCGTGGCTTGGGGTTTCGGTTGCGATCGACCCTTCTTTGATTTAGTAGTTTATATGCTGGGTTGTGTTGTGCTGTGGGTAGCCGTATGGTGTGAATCCTAGATTATGAATTGTGGCCGCTTGGGCAATTATGTGCATTGTTTAGCCTAATTAAAAATCTATGATGTTTGTATGAATGTGTAGAATGCATGAGTATGTTTGTAAACATGTGTGCATTTCAAGAGTGTCATGAGTCATGTTGCATATGAAGCATCATGGTATGCATTCTTGTGTCGATTGATTCCTCGGTGAATCTGCAGAACCTCGTGTGCCCTTGTGGGGTGTGAGCGATGGTTAATTATTGATTCCTCGGTGAATCTGCAGAACCTCGTGTGCCCTTGTGGGGTGTGAGCGATGGTTAATTATTGATCCCTCGGTGGATTTGCAGAACCTCGTATATTACGATGGTTATTTTGATTCCGCGTAGAATCTACAGAACCTCGTGTGCCCATGTGGGGTGTGAGCGATGGTTATTTGGTTCTTCAATTGAACCTGCTGAAATGAGTCGGTACCGCATTTGCATCTGCATAGAGTCGTGTGTCGGTCTCTATGAGTTGCATGTTGACATCCTGCATGGTGTATGGTAAATGAACATAATTGTAAATGTTTATATGAATTGTTGATGATTGGCATGATTGGTATGCTTGAAGACACATGTATGTGTGAATATATGAATATGTATGTTTTGTGTGTTTATGAACCGATATAAACATTGTTGACGCATATTGTATATGCATGATGTTCTATTTGTAAATAGATAATGTGAATACATTGCGATGTACGGTATGACGAGGTGAGTTGCGGTGAGAATGCGAAAGACTTATATTGGGTATTATGTATATATATATATATATATATATATATATATATATATATATATATATATATATATATATATATATATATATATATATGTTTTTATGCATTGTTATTATGATATCGTTTCTCACCCTTCTGTTGTTTCTTTTAATGCTCTATGAGGCATTGCAGACTAGATTGCTGGAGCTATTTTGTGAAGTGTGGCTTCTTCCCTTTTTGGTCGGTCGGCTCTGATATGTAGCACCGGGTAGATAGGATTTATTTTGATTCTTTTGTGAAACATCTGAGTATGTATCTGCTGTTGATATGTTTTGTAAAACATGATGAATGATAACTGTATATGTGAATACATGTTTGGTGAATTATGAAATATTTGGATATTTCCGCCTTTGTCCTAAATATTTCTTGTGGGTGTTATCCCGTTGTTGCATATCTGTTGAGCAGGTGTTGTATGTGTTGGAATTTTTATGATAATGTGATATTTCCCTTTTATGCCATGTTGCAATTGTACTCTGATGAAATTTTAAATTTATGCCTAAATGATTAATTGTATTATTTGGGGGCATAGAAAGGGGGTGTTACATGCCTGCTCCTCATACTAGCAAAACTCTAGCTGATACCTTGATTCAATCTTTGATGGATTGGAACCTAGATACAAAGTTGTCCACAATGACTGTTGATAATTGTTCTACGAATGACGCTATGATTGAACGCATTTTAAATAAGATTACATCTAGGTCATTGATATTGGGTGGCAAATTGTTTCACATGCGGTGTTCTACATATATATCGAATTTAATTGTGAAAGAGGGTTTATCCATAATCTCTAGTGCCATTGAGAATATTAGAGAAAGTGTTGTCTTTTGGATAGCAACTCCTAAAAGAGAGGAGAAATTCATAGAGACATGTGGTCAAGTGAACATTTCTTATGATAAAAATTTGGTTCAAGATTGCAGAACTAGGTGGAATTCTACATTCTTAATGCTTAATGTTGCCATACAATATAAAGATGTGTTTGGTCGATTGGCAAAACGAGATACTCAATATAAAACGTTGCCTAGTGAAAATGAATGGATGAAAGCAAAAGAAATTTGTGAAAGGTTGGAAGTTTTTTATGATGTTACACAACTATTTTCTGGTACCAAGTATCCAACTGCAAATGTTTATTTTCCCAAAGTATGTGAAATGAAATTGGCTTTAGTTGAATGGCTTCGTTCTACTGATTATGTCATTAAAGACATGGCTTCAAGTATGCTTTCTAAGTTTGACAAATATTGGAAGGTGGTCAATGGAGTGATGGCAATAGGCATTGTGTTAGATCCAAGGTACAAAGTTGATTTGTTAGATTACTTTTTTCCTCTAATTTATGGAGATGAAGCTGATAATGAAATTGAGAAGGTAAAATCTTTGTTTCAAAATATGGTAATTGAGTATAATTTGAAAATAAAGGAGAAAGAGAATGTTTCTTCATCCTCAAATCAAACTCAAATTGTGTCTGATGCAAATGTTGTTGGCAAAAAAGAAGCTTGGAGGTCTAATTTTGCGAAACATGTCAGTGCAAAAAAAAGTGTCACGTCTAGTAGGTCAGAATTTGACGGATATATAGAGGAGAAAGTGTTATCGGATGATGAAAATTTTGACATCTTAGGTTGGTGGAAGGTTAGTGAATTAAAATATCCAATCTTGCAAATGATTGCAAGGGACTTCTTAGCAATTCCTATTTCAACGGTTGCTTTCGAGTCTTCTTTTAGCACAAGTGGTCGGATTCTTACTCCTCATCGTAGTAGATTGCGTTCGGATACTTTAGAGGCATTGATGTGTGTCCAAAATTGGCTATGGACTGATGTGAAAGATAATCAATTTTATAACATGTTTTTATTACAGTGATTAATTATAATAAATTATTATTTGACATATTTTTATTACAGTGATTAATTATAATAAATTATCATTTGACATATTCTTATTTCTTTTCAGGTTATACCAAATCAAAAGTTGAGGTTATTGAAATTAATTCAGTATTGGAAGATATGGATGCTGACATTATTAGTGAATGAAATTGTTAGTGTATCTTATAAGATTTGGTTACAAATATCACTGTTATTTTGGATATTTTATTTGGAATCTTTTAAGCTTTTAATTTAGGAGTTAGGAAACCAAAGTATGAATGTTAAGCAAGGAATGCATAATATGGAATTTTGTAATGATTGATGAAAACTATTTGCATTATTACTTTTTGTTTTATTTAAACAATTATTATATGGTATGATGAATTTTATTTTGTTAAAAATGAAATGTATGGATATTATGTTTGAATATTATTATGTTTTAGTGAAAAAAGAATGAAAATAATATGATGAAGTTTAGTTGTTAAATTGAGAGCGAAAAAATATATTTTTAAAAAATAATTTTAGACAAAAAAAGTTATCTGGATATCTGTAAATATCTGCGGATACCTTAAAACCCGTGGATTACCCGCTTAACTGATATCCGCATGAATATGGGGCGGATACAGATATCATATTTATCTAACGGGGCAGACACAGATATCATACTATCCGCCCCCATGGATATCCATTTACATCCCTACACCAAACTCTGTTGAACACTTTTTGAAACCTATTTGTACCATAAACTGATCAATCCTCTTGTTCTAGGCTCTAAGGACCCGCTTCAAACTATACAAAGCCTTATGGAGTCTATACACCATGTTCTCCTTGCCTTGCACTTTAAAACCAGGAGGCTGTGACACAAACACTACTTCTTAAAGTGGACCATTTAGAAAGGTTGATTTCACATCTAAATGATAAAGTGACCACCTTCTCTTGCAAGCTAGAGCCACAACTAACCTTACAGTTTCAAGCCTTGCAACTGGAGTAAACACCTCATTGTAATCAACACCATGTTTTTGTAAGAAGCCTCTAGCCACCAAATTGCCTTATACTTAGAAATTTTTCCATCATGATTTGATTTCAGTTTGAACACCCACTTCACATCTATTTTCTTTTTCTTATATGGCAAGTTAACTAGCTCCCAGGTTTGATTCTTCTTAATTGAACAGAGATCTTCCATCATAACTTTCCTCCATACATCTATATTCAGTGCTTCTTTGTAATTGAGAGGTTCAACATCTGCCAATAACGCAAAATGAATGATATCACCTTCATCATTTACGGCATTATCAGAAACTTCTTCACAATCATTCAACCTTCTTGGAGCTTGTCTGATTCTTAATGGTCTCACAACTGCTTCCTCTTCTTCTGGTTCATCTGCATCATTATTGTTCACTTCTCCATTATCTGATTCATCACTTGAATCAAGATAAACACAACTTTGTTGATTCTTTCTTCTGTATACTGGCTTCTATTTCCATTTCCACTTCTCAGCCTCATTTACAATCACATCTTTACTGACATGTACCTTTTGAGTTAGAGGATTATACAGCTTATAGTCACCTGTTGGATGATAGCCTATAAGTATCATAATATCACTCTTATCTTTGAGCTTGCTGTCGCTTGCGCGAAAATAAGGTGCCGGCATGACAGAAGAGTCGCCACCTTTCGTTATTTATCCCTCGGAGCGGGAAAGGAAACGATCGGAAAAACCTTACGAAAAAGGGTAAGACAAGGTCGTCGCAACCATTGTCTGGGTTCGGGAGTCGGTTACGCAAGGGGAAGGTATTAGCACCCCTCACGTCCGTCGTACTCGACGGGATCCTCGCTTGTTTGTTTACTTGGACGGGTTGGTTATAATCTATCTACCTATCAGGGCTGGCTGAAAAAAGAAAAGAAAAATGACTCGGCAAAGCGTCGCACTTTATGCCTACGTATTCTCATCAGAGAATGAGAAATCAGAGTCAACGTAGTTCGGCTAACTACGGGTTACGGGGAAAGGTTGCTCGCTAGGATATCGCATCCTATGCCTACGTACTTTCATCTGGTATGAAAGATCAGAGCAAACGTAGTTCGGGAAACTACGGGAAAATGGCTCAACTAGGAGGAAGACTATCAAGTCCTACTGTTATCATGCCATGGATTCATCCTATGGTTGAGGTTTGAACAGGGAACTCCTAGATGTTGTCATGCATAGGTTTCAACCTAAAAGTCTATCATCAAATCCTCATCAAAGGAAATGAGAGTCCTAAGGGATCATGTCAAGGATACACCAAAACAGACAAAAGCATCAGCTTTAACAGTAAAATGCATGCAATGCAAGTGAGGGAGGAAATGTGTGTGGGGTTTCAGCCTCCACAAGCTCGTCTCGACCTCAAGCCAGTCATGAAATAACAGCAATCATACTGAAGATAAACAACATGCTATCAAGCAATGAACAGATAAAAGAAGTGAAGTGCCATCAGGCAAACAAAACACATGCTTGAGAAAGAAAGAATCTACTCTCTAATCCTAACCCTAATCACAGAATCTGAATCAAATCTAAGCAAAGCCCTAAAGCAAAACCCTAAACAAGAGAATCAATCCCAGTCTTCAAGCTTCAGAATAAGCTTGCCAAAGAAAGGGAGCTAAGTAAGCAAGCCCATAGTGTCTTCCTCAGGAAAGCACTAGGAGGTGTATACTCAGGAATCATATCCTATGTGGCTCAACCACTGTGATCAGTTTATATTCCTCCTCAGGAGAAATTAAACTCACAAGCAGGCTCCAACATCACTGGATATTTAGGAAATCCTATCTGAACTAGTGGAGCTAAGTGAACAGACTCATAGTACCTTCCTCAGGAAAGTACTAGGAGGCTTCCACTTAGGAGTTGTATCCCATGTGGCTCAACAACATGTGATCAGTTTACATTCCTCCTCAGGAGAAATTAAACTCACAAGTTGGCTCCAACATCACTGGATACTTGAGAAATCCTAGATAAACTAAGGGAACTAAGTGAATAGACCCATAGTACCTTCCTCAGGAAAGTACTAGGAGGCTTCCACTTAGGAGTTGTATCCCATGTGGCTCAACAACATGTGATCAGTTTACATTCCTCCTCAGGAGAAATTAAACTCACAAGTTGGCTCCAACATCACTGGATACTTAAGAAAGAGGTGAGAAGAAAGAATGAAAGTCGTTCATAGTGCCTTCCTCAGGAAAGTACCATGAACTTCCTTCAAACTTCAGGATCTCAAACCTCACAGACAGGGAAAAAGCCAAGCTCTGGGTCTCTGAATCTTGATCTACAATCTTCTCTTCATGATGCTCTCCATCAAGGTCTTCAAGGCAACACAAGCCCCTCAACAAATTCCCCACAGTGAACCCCAAAGATGAACAGATAACCACAGGGTAGACAAAATCAACAGGCAACTTCAGAAAATACCTAAAAATACTAAACCCAGGGGGAAGAATCTAACAATTATTCACAAGGGTCTACAAAGTCTATTCATAACATCTACATAGGCCTCTACCCAAAAATCAAGACAAAACTTATCAAAGAAAGGGAATTCTTCACCTAAGCACAACCTAAACCCTAATTAGGATACCCTCAATCTACCCTAATTAAACTAATCAAAATTTAATTCTAAAATTCTAGAATAAATCCTATGGGGAACTATGATTCATCATCTAATTGCACAAAAAAGAATGGATTAAAAAGACTAAAGGAGGGTCCTAAAACAATTCTTGCAAAATCATGATATCAAACTAAACATTATAAAAGCTACTTAAAAGAAAAATCTATTAAAAATACTAAACTTAAAAATAAAATCCCATTTTTATTTTTAATATTTTCTACACATTATTATCTACTCATAGAAAAAAGAAGAATTAAAAAAGAGTTATTTTTCAATTTTTAATGAATTTTCTAAAACAAGAAAAATATTAAAAGAATATAAAAGAATATAAATCAAATAAGAGGGAGGGGGGGGGTGTGACAAGTAACACGCGCTTGCTGGTTTTGGTTGGGCCAGAAAAAAGGGGGGTGGGGATAGGAATTAAGCCCAGCGCGCGGATTAAATGAAACGACCGCGTTTCATTTCTTTTGAATCTTCCCTCCATCTTCAGATTGAACCACGGCCGTTGGATGAGATTACATTGTCAAACTTTGAGACCAATCCAATGGACCACCTTCATCGTCCCCAACGATCTAGGGTTTTCAGAAACCCTCTCCTCCATGCACTCATCTTCCTCTCCCTCGTTCTCTCTGCTCAGGCCGCGAAACGCCACGATTCCAAAACAAAAAATCTTCTACTACTCAAGAGGAACACAGCCATACGCTCACTTTCCCCTAACTCTCCCTAGATAACCCTAACAGAAGACATCAAGATCACGGTTCCACCATGTTCACCTGAGATCAACCATGGTGAAGCTTCAACCTAAGGATCTAAACTTGCTCTACATGCTACCCTAGCTACTCTAACCTAATTCATGCTACTTAAAACACCCTAAACAGCAAGTTCTTGAAGATTAAAGAATCACTCACCTGCCATGGAACCTCACACAGAGCTCTCAAACTCCTAGGGTTTGATCCTCTATCCTAGCACATTAATTCTACACCTAAAGAATGAACTAAAACTAAATAAATTAAGAGGATTAAGGAGGAGAAAGAACCTGTCAAGTAATGATGGAGAAGGTATGAGGAGAAGGTTTCAGGCCTTGTAACTGCTTCAAGATGATCCTCCAATGGTGAGAAACTTTCTGTTTGCACTTGTGATGGTGGAGATGGCTTGTAGTGGAAGAAAACCAAAGTTGCTTCAACTTGAAGAAACCTCTTCAATGGATGCTTCTCTCTCTCTCTCCTCTCTGAATCCTCTTGCTATCACCCAACCTTGAACTCTCTTCATGGCCTTCTTCTTATAATGATCATTAGATGCTTCTAGATTCATCTAGAATATGGTGGAAGTTTCTTGAAAATCTCATGTGGGGACATATTGAAAATCTCACATTCCATGCTTCATGCCTTACCATTTGGTCTTAAAATGTCTTTACATGAGATATTGAGAAGGGATGAGTGAAAAACAAGCTCATCTTTGGCTTGTGTAAGGTTTTTCAACATTGCCTTCTTTTTCAAGTAACAACTTTTCAAAGCATCACCCATTTTAAAGCTCCAAATCAAAATTCTATCTAAACCAATGTTCTCAAAATGATGTTTCCAATCAAAATGATATATTGGATGACCTATTTTGGATTTGTGGATCTTCCAAATCATTTTTCAAATTCAACTTTTCAAACTTATATGCCATTTTTAGTTCATTTTTGACCAATCATGTAACTTCATGCTATGAGCTTTTCCAACAATTTGTGACCTTCTTTCTAGACTTAAAATCACATTTTGAACAACTTTCATGTTTTGAGTTTTTCCATTTGAGGCTTGGAAATAGGAGTTTTAGGCATTGGATAAAATGACCTATAACTGACAAATGACCAAAATACCCCTGTCTTGTTCAAACCATAAGTTGAGTTCCACAAATCCAATCAAGGACTTCTACCACTCAAATTAAAGCTAAGAAGATGCTCTTCAACATTCATGTTGACCAAGAAGTCATAGGAATCACCCTACTAGGGCAAAAGTTGTCTGCAAGTTGGGTGACTTTCAAGGACCCAGATTCACACACCTCTGCTGACCTGTAATTTGTCAAAACCATAACTTGGGCTCTGTAACTCCTATCAAGGACTTCCACCACTCAAATTAAAGCTTAGAACAAGCTCTACAACATTCATGTTATGGGGAAGGTGAGATATCAATCACAACTTGAGCTAAAACTGCCTGGAAGATAAGGATCAAATTAGGGTTTTTCACTGACAATCCTTGGGGACCCTGACTTGAAACTTCTCAAACTCCTCACTCATGATGAGTTGGCCTAGGAATCATCTTTATATCATTACTCTGCATCATTCCATGATCTTATGGCCCCTTGGATTGGGTCTCAACCTTTCCCAAATCATCAGTTGACCTAGGGTTGACCCAGTCAAAACCCTAATTCTATCATTCATGGTTGAATCTTCTGAACTCTTGCATAATGACTTCTCTGGGCTTCATGAAGGCTATCAAGACATCTCATAGGCTTTCCCAAAACATCAAATTCATTCTCAAAGTCTCAGAACCATCTGAGGAGCACCCACAACTTTCAAACTGTGAAGCACACAACCCTGGTTTCAAACCACTTCTTCTGAGGATCTCTTGAACTTTCTGATGAAGGTATCCACTTTCAAACACTCAATGAATAAATAATTGTTGGTCAAATTTTGGGGTGCAACAGCTGCCCCTATTCAAACGGCTTGAACCTGACTGGGTGAGAAGCGAACGGCCCTCATCCAATCAAGGTACGAGACGGTTGAATATCGGTAAACCCGAAAATTTGCCAACTGCACGAGCACACAGTACTCTGCGGGGAACAAATCTTTGAATCCTGCAACACTAGCTACTCAACAACTGGCTGGAGAACCAAAGCTGACATCACCGTCGGACGATCGAAGTACCCTGCATCGCCACTGGAGAACTAAATCTGACATCACCGTCGGACGATCGAAATACTCTGCGTCACTGCTGGAGAAACATCTTCGACTTCAATCAGAAGACATATCCTTCATTTGATCGCAATCAAGCATCACCTCAGGATAATTGACTTGGTCTTCAGACTCACACGAATCACTCTGTTGTATCTACAACCTCTGGAACCTTATCTTCAGCCACCCGTTGATTCTTCAACACGGAAATCTGGACTCACAGGAACCTTCTGATATCGCCTTCGGGCGCTTACGAAATCCATCTTCAGATTAGACATCATTGTTGGAGCAGACATATCATGCTGCTCTGGATTTCAAGAATCAACTTGAACAAACAGATCCGTCGGGCATCTTCAAGAATCGTTCTGAACTGATAACCTTCTCGGAGCAAACCTTCTGGTTGGGTATTCCGGGAATCTTCCTGGGCAACTCTTGCTGGAGGCGCTATTGGGGAGCTCAAGTATCATACTAGGCGAACCACTCGGGAAGCTGTACTGGGGTCTTAAGAATCGTCTTAAGCAAATGGCCCTGCTGAGGGACTTGAGAATCATCTCGAACTGAAGACTTTGCTGGGGATCTCAAAAATCATCTTGAGCGAGCGACCGTGGAGGTTACACCGGGGTCTTTAGAATCATCTCAAAAGCGACCTTGTTGGGGAGAACATCGAGAATCGTCCTGAGCAACCGGTCTTTTGGTGGTACACCTGTTCAACAAGGATGACGATGACCTAGATCATGCTTAAGATGCGTATGCTTCTGCGCTACGCCCCACACGGTGGGAATGATATGCATTTATGCTAAATACCATGCAATCATGCACAATGCTATGCAATCATGCACAATGATGCGATCCCGTCAGCAAAATAAATGCTGAAGGGGGAAATCCTCCTGTCAAGGAGAAAGAACCACTCAGGTAGAGGAGTCATCCTGCTGAGGAGAACGTGAACACGCCAATATCAATCAGGCTCTGTCTGGGGAATTGATCTTCCGCGAACTGCTGCAGGGGAACAACTTCAGCTGACTTCTGCAGGGGACGAAGCTCTACGAGAACTTGGATCTGCTGATATCAATCGCGAGAATGAATTGCGCGGCCGTCTCGGCTACTCTTCTGGGGATGACCACTCTGTGGGGAACCAACTTCAGCTGCTCAACACTCCACTTGGGGAAAAACCAATCATGATCTGATCAACTTCCAAGGATTCGGATCTCTTGGACATCTGCAGACTTGGCTGAGGAAGGAGAAATCATTCTGCTTTGATGGAAAGAGTACGACTCTGGGGAAACACAGCATTAGCTGCCCCACGTTCTGCTGGGGAAAATCAATCATGATCCGATCAATGTCCAAGGATTCGGCTTTTCTGCGGACTCAACCGGGGCGGGAAATCATTCTACTTCATTGGATAGTGCGACTCTGATGGGGAATTCGATTCCACTGGGGAAGAAAGGATCATCTGCCTTCGGGGGAGAGTACAACTCTGCAGGGGAATACAACATCAGCCGCTTCGATACTCTACTGGGGAAGAAGGACTCGTCCAACTTCAGGAGAGAGCCTGACTCTGGTGAGGAATCTCAATTCCACTGGAGACTTCAGTCTGGCATCATCAGTTACTGCATACTTCGGTATACGACTAGCTTCCTACGAAACCTGCACTTGTGACCCGGTGCGGGGGGAATCCTGCTTCGACGACTTTACTGGGGAAAACACGAGCTTCGGTACCCAAACATTTCTATGAACTCTGCACTTGCGACCCGGTGCTGGGGAGAGACGTCATCATTCTTCGGTGCTTGATTCAGCTGATGAGGTGACATTCCTTCAGGATGCGTCGGCTTGGGGAAGAGAATCACCTCTACCTGGGGAAGACATATCAATGCTCACCATCTTGCGTTTAGATTCTGCGGAGGAGAGACTACTGAACTCTGCTGGGGAAGGAGGACTCATCCTGCTTCGGGGATACGCACGACACATCTTCTGGCAAGTGCTACACCTGCAACAACACAAACAAACAGACAAGATACCCTCCTCAAAGGGGCCTATCCAGGTTATTATCTCGTGACAATATTTAGTTAATTAGTTGTTCCAACAATCAACGGGCCTAGGCCCGCAAGTTTATGTATGCGCATTTTATCAAAAAACACATCGGCGTTCTCATTCGCAAACAAAACAGATAAATGCTAAGCAGACAAGTAGAATTGCTGAATAATGTGCATTTTATTGATGATGAACCCCTGAACGGGCAAAAATGTTTTTACAACAGAGGCATTCTCCTGGAATGAGGAAGCCGCGCAAAAAGAAAACATAAATATACATCAGTATATACAAATGTCGGCAATCGAGGCGTAGACGAACACCATGAGTTGATCCCTCTAAGACCCACTCGACTTTGATACTTCTCCGATGCTTCAGCTTTGGAAGAGATTGATTCAGATAAACGGCCCTCAGGTCTTCCGAACCACTAAACAATGAAAGTCCATACGCGGAACGCAGTCATTTGCTTATTCAAATCCCTAACTTTTGCGTGAACCGCCCTTCACGGGTTTTCAGTTCACCGGGATACCCTTTTTTGCCGAAGCCGCCCAGTGTAGGTTTTCGACTTCGCGGGTGTACATTTTTTCAATATATCCCTATTTTTTGCCCGAACCTTTTATTCTGTTTTTGGTTCGCCGGGATGCCCTTTTTTGCCTGGACTCTTTCTTTTTTGTCCAGCGGGTCTCTTTCAAGCAAAGTATTTTTTAACTGCGTCCGCGTTCACCGGGGATGCAAAATCTTCACCATCCATCGTGGATAACAACAAAGCTCCTCCCGAGAAGACCTTGCTGACGACATACGGCCCTTCGTAATTCGGAGTCCACTTGCCCCGGTGATCGGAGTGTGGCAGAAGAATCTTCTTCAGGACGAGATCACCCGTCTGAAAGCTTCGAGGACGCACCTTCTTATCATAAGCTTTCTTCATTCGGCTTTGGTACAAGTGACCAAATGCAATCGATGCTAACCTCTTCTCGTCCATCAGGCTGAGTTGGTTCAAGCGATTAGTAATCCATTCTGCCTCATCAAGTTTCACATCAACCAAAACTCGCAAAGAGGGAATCTCCACTTCTAACGGCAGGACAGCTTCCATGCCGTACACCAAGGAGAAAGGAGTTGCCCCGGTCGACGTACGCACCGTCGTACGATAACCGTGCAAGGCAAACGGCAGCATCTCGTGCCAATCTTTGTACGTCACAACCATCTTCTGAACAATCTTCTTGATGTTCTTGTTGGCCGCTTCAACAGCGCCATTCATCTTCGGCCGGTAAGGGGATGAGTTGTGGTGTTCAATCTTGAAGCTCTGGCACAGCTCCTTCATCATCTTATTATTCAAATTCGAACCATTATCAGTAATGATCCGCTCGGGAATTCCATAGCGACAGATGATGTCCCTCTTTATGAATTTAGCAACCACCTGCTTGGTCACATTAGCGTACGAGGCTGCCTCCACCCATTTGGTGAAGTAGTCGATAGCTACCAGAATGAAACGATGACCATTGGATGCGGTGGGCTCGATCTTGCCTATCATGTCGATGCCCCACATGGAGAACGGCCAAGGGGAGGACATGACATTCAATGGGCACGGCGGCACATGAACTTTATCAGCATAAATTTGGCATTTGTGACATTTCTTTGCGAATCTGAAGCAATCCGACTCCATAGTCAGCCAGTAATATCCTGCTCGCAGGATCTTTCTCGTCATGGCATGCCCGCCGGCGTGCGTACCAAATGTGCCCTCATGGACTTCTTCCATGAGCATACCTGCTTCTTTCTCATCCACACATCTGAGTAGCACGAGATCGTGGTTTCTCTTATACAGCACTCCATCAGGGTTGAGGTAAAAGTTTCCAGATAACCTCCTCAGAGTCTTCTTATCCTGGGTAGACGCACCCGCAGGATACTCCTTGGTCATAAGGAAGGTCTGGATGTCGTGGAACCATGGCTTGCCGTCAGTGGCATCTTCGATTGCGAACACAAACGCTGGTCTGTCAAGACGCGAAAGCACAATTCTTGGAGCCTCATTCCAATAATTGACTTTATACATTGAAGCCAGCGTGGCTAAAGCATCAGCCATTTGATTTTCAGCCCGGGGTACATGATGAAGTTCTACTCGGTCGAAGAACGGAAGCAGCCTCCTGGCATAATTCATGTACGGCACTAGATTTGCTTGACGAGTTTCCCACTCCCCTTTGATCTGATTGATTACAAGCGCTGAGTCACCATATATGTCTAGATTCTTGATTCTCAAATCAATTGCCTCTTCTAGACCCATAATACATGCTTCATACTCGGCTTCGTTGTTGGTAACTGGAAACGTCAGTCTTGCAGTAAACGGGATATGGGATCCGTGAGGAGTCGTAATGATAGCCCCGATACCACTTCCATAGGAATTAACCGCTCCGTCGGATATCAACTTCCACTGAGACTTCCTATCTGGCCCCTCATCGGGCAATGGCTCATCGCAATCCTTCGCTTTGAGAAACATAATATCCTCGTCAGGGAATTCGAACTTCATCGGCTGATAGTCTTCGATTGGCTGTTCGGCAAGGTAGTCAGACAATACGCTTCCCTTGATGGCTTTCTGGGAGACGTACTGAATATCATATTCTGTTAACACCATCTGCCATCTGGCAATCCTGCCCGAAAGAGCCTGCTTCTCGAAGACGTACTTGATCGGATCCATCTTCGAAATCAGCATAGTGGTGTGATTGAGCATATACTGTCGTAGACGTTTGGCAGCCCAAGCTAATGCACAACACGTCTTCTCCAGCATCGAGTATCGAGATTCACACTCAGTGAACTTTTTACTCAAATAATAAATGGCATGCTCTTTTCTGCCCGTCTCGTCGTGCTGACCGAGAACACACCCCATACTATTCTCCAGAACTGTCAAGTACATGATTAATGGCCGTCCAGCCACTGGGGGTATCAAGATTGGAGGTTCTTGAAGATACTGCTTTATCTTGTCGAATGCCTTCTGGCAATCCTCATTCCAAGTAATCGCCTGATTTTTCTTTAACAACTTGAACATCGGTTCACAAGTGGCCGTGAGCTGAGAGATAAACCTTGCAATGTAGTTTATTCGGCCCAAGAAACCACGAACTTCTTTTTCTGTCTTCGGCGCTGGCATCTCTTGGATAGCTTTTATCTTTGCAGGATCAACTTCAATACCTCGTTCACTAACAATAAACCCCAATAACTTTCCGGACCGCACTCCGAAAGTGCACTTGTTAGGATTCAGCCTCAGCCTGAACTTCCTAAGCCTTTCAAACAGCTTCAGCAAATTGACCAGATGCTCTTCCTCCATTTGGGACTTTGCAATCATGTCATCAACATAGACCTCGATCTCATGATGAATCATATCATGAAACAAAGTTACCATTGCTCGCTGGTAAGTGGCCCCTGCGTTCTTCAGACCGAAGGGCATTACCTTGTAGCAAAACGTGCCCCAGGGGGTAATAAACGTCGTTTTCTCCATGTCCTCCGGCGCCATCTTAATCTGATTGTAACCGGAGAAGCCATCCATGAACGAAAACACGGAAAACTGGGCTGTATTGTCGACCAACACATCGATATGAGGCAAAGGGAAATCATCCTTAGGGCTCGCCCTATTCAAATCCCGATAATCGACGCACATACGTACCTTACCGTCCTTCTTCGGTACAGGCACTATGTTGGCGACCCACGGAGGGTAAGTGGTAACGGCTAGAAATCCTGCGTCCAACTGTTTCTGGACTTCTTCTTTGATTTTTACAGCCATGTCTGGTCTCGTCCTCCTGAGCTTCTGCTTGACTGGAGGGCAATCTTCTCGCAACGGCAAGCGATGAACCACGATATCTGTGTCAAGTCCGGGCATATCCTCATATGACCAAGCAAAGATGTCACTATACTCTCGAAGCATCTCGACCAGTCTATGCTTGACATCATTCTGCAGCGCAGCCCCTACTCGGACATTCCTGATAAGCTCCTCAGAACCCAGATTTATGATCTCGATATCCTCCTCGTGAGGCAGAATAACCTTCTCCTCTTGTCTCAACAAGCGGGCCAACTCTTCCGGAAGGTCTTCGTCTTCATCAATCTCATCCTCGGCTTGATAGATCGGGCAATCAAAGTCGTAGTAAGCCGTAGAGGGTCCAGAGTCGATGTCATCTGTTACGTGGATCCTGCAATAACAAGGGTTAAGTTTAAAGCAAGAATATGCAGGTTAGCACGAACCTCGTTGCCATTTTGCTGTTTTTCGAAACAAACATAAAACATGAATAACAGAGAACACAATATTTGATTACGAAGAAAACGCCTTTTATTTATTAACAAAATGCATACACATAATCCAACAAGGCCCTGACAGTAAAACCACTATGCCCCGGGCAGGACATAGGGTTGTACAGAGATTGTAAAAAGCAAATCATTACTCTTCACTTGTCAGCTCGATAATCTCCTTGATGGTCCAATTGTGGAGGCGCTCGCCTGGCTTGCTCGGTTGAATCCAGGCGTCAAGATCGCAATCACTGTCTCCGCTGTCCTCCGACGTAGCGTTGATACTCTCGAAAATCACTCCCCCCTTGGTGAATAAGATCGGCCCTTTCCCATGAGACGAACTGCCAGAAGAAGATGAAGCTTCAGCTCCAGGAGAATACCCTAATCCAAACTTATCCTGTTTGATTGGTATGTCCAAGACATGCCCCCAGCCTGGGGTGGAACCAGCTTCGACAACAGCCCTAGCTTCCTTAAACGAGGAGAGGTTCAACTCTTGCTTCTCTGCAACAACGGGAGCTACCTCCTTCACCCTGACGGTTTCAAAAGCCTGGCAAAGAGTCTCATGGATCTCACCATCCATTTCAACGTATTTAAAGGACGACAGGTGACTTACCATGATGTCCTCTTCTCCACAGACTGTCACTATGCTGCCCCCAACAGCATATTTAAGCTTCTGATGTAGCGTGGACGTTACGGCACCAGCAGAATGGATCCACGGCCGACCTAAGAGGCAACTATAGGCGGGCATGATATCCATGATATAGAAAACCGCATTAAACGTCTCTGGACCAACTTGAATTGGCAGGGTCAATTCTCCGAAGACGTGGCGCTTGGTTCCGTCAAAGGCCTTCACGACCAGATCACTGGGCGTGCACAGCAGTCCACGGGTATCCAACTTCATCAGTGCCTTCTTCGGAAGCACGTTAAGCGAGGAGCCCGTATCCACTAGGACATGTGACATAATCGTGCCTCTGCACTCTATTGAGACGTGCAAGGCGCTGTTGTGATCTCTTCCCTTGGGAGTCAGCTCCAGATCTGTAAATCCCAGCCCATTACCAGCATTGACATGGGCTACTACTTCCTCGAGTTGATTTACTGATATCTCCTGCGGCACGTATGCAGCATTCAATACCTTCAATAATGCGTTGCGGTGCGCTTCAGAACACAGCAACAGGTTAAGAATCGAGATCTTTGACGGAGTCTGGTGAAGATGATCTACAATCTTGTAGTCACTTTTCCTGATTAGTCGCATGAACTCTTCAGCATCTTTAACCAGCAAGTCCTTCTCTGCCCCTGCAGGGACCTCTTCAACAGCTTTACCTTTACCTTTATCCATAGCGTCAGCTCGGACCACTTTCTCTGCTGCAACCTCTGCCGGTGCGAATACTCTTCCGCTCCTAGTGATACCACTGACCTCAGCGAGATTCTGCGCAGTCGATCTGGACGGCTCAAGCTCTATCTTCTGACCATTACAATACACTTCGGCGCCGTAATGCCATGGGACGGCATTAGTGCTCTCGAATGGGATTGGTCCGGCCCTGGTGATGGTGATAGAAGGCGGACGGGACGCAGAAATAGTAATAGGGTGACGAGGAATAGTAATGGTAGCAACTTCGTCTGCCTGCTTCAGCACGACTTCCCCTGACACATTCTCAATGCTTCGACTGAACTGCAAAATACCCTCGGCCATCAGACTTTGGATACCTTCGATCAACTGCTCACACCCATCAGGAAGTGTAGCACATGCCATACAAAACTCTCCACATCCAGGAAAGAAGCCCTTCTTCAGCAACTTAGCCTTAACAAAGCTCAACGGCGTCTTCAAATCTTGGACATCAGTCAGCAAGTCCGAATTCTCTTCAGTGATAACAGCATTCACTCCGCCCCCCCTATGATGAGGCATTGGATTTTTGGTGACGTTGGGCACGCTGTCAGAAAAGTTGATAACCTTGGCGTCGACCAAGTCCTGGACTTTGTGCTTAAAAGCTTTACAATTCTCAACCGTATGGCCAGGTGCCCCCGAGTGAAATTCACAAGTAGCATTAGCATCATACTCTGGTGGTGGTGCCCCTGTCAAGGGAGCCATTGTCCTTTTATGAACTAATTGGAGCTGAAGCAACGTCTGCAGAAGCTGTGCATACGGCATAGGAGGAGTTTCCAAATGACGGTTTGCCAGGGGACCCCGATTCTGATATCTCTTATATCCCGGATTATTCTGTTGCTGGGGCTGCTGCTGCGGCTGCGGGGGTGCAGCTGGGATGTTTATGCTAGCGATCTGAGACTGAGGGCCTTTGCCCTTTCTCCTAGCATTAGCGATAGCACTGGCATCTCCCTCTCGACGCTTGCCAGTATAGGGTTTCTTGCTAGCTCCTCCAGCTGAGGATGATTCGCCCTGAATCTTTCCGATCTTTATACCATTTTCAACATGCTCGCCCAAAGTGATGAGGGCCGAGAATGTTCCAGACATGCCACTGATCAGCTTTTCATAATAGACTCCAGGAAGGGTAGCCACGAACATTTGCACCAACTCACGCTCAACCATCGGTGGTTGGACCCTAGCAGCCAATTCACGCCACCGCTGGGCGTACTCTTTGAAGCTTTCATTGCTCCGCTGCGAGAGATTCTGAAGCTGAACTCGGTTGGGAGCCAAGTCGCTATTATATTGATAGTGGAGAACAAACGCTTCTGCAAGATCTTTCCAGGTGCGCACAGTAGCGGGCTCCAAACCCATATACCATTCGAGCGATGGGCCAGAAAGACTATCCTGAAAGAAGTGCATCAGCAACTTCTCATCGTCAGAATAAGCGGACATCTTTCTGTAATAAGATCGGAGGTGAACACGGGGACAAGTAGTGCCCCTATACTTCTCAAAGATAAGCACCTTGAACTTGTGAGGTACTTTAAAGTCAGCAATCAACCCAAGCTTGGCCATGTCAACGCCCAATGCGTTCTGATTTTCTATATCTCTCATTTTGTCTTCCAGCGCCTTGAACCTGAGTCGAGCCTCAGCAGTCAACTCAGCCTCTACGCCTCTCTGAGAGAAAATGTCATCCTGATGGTCCTCCAGCCACGGTTGAGGCACCACCATATTTCCTGCACCAACATTGCCGTTGACCGGCCCCACGTTAACATTGGCTCCCAAACCACCATTGCCGGCGCCCGCCGCATTAAGTCCGAGATTAGTCATAAGATTGCCGTTAGCACTACCGTTGCCTCCGGCAGCAGGAACAACGTTCTGTGGAGTATCCCCTTGAGGAGGAGTGGGCACGGCCCCGCCGTGAAGTATTCCATTACTGTCAACCCTGGAGATGAGAGGTTGAACCAAAGTACGAAGCTGGTCTTGCCCATTCGCAACTACTTGCATCAGCTCCATAAAACGATCCATCCGTTCACGAAGCTCTTGAACATCTGACTGTACCTGGTCCATGATTCTCGTTTGATTGGCGCGAGTTGAGTAGCGGTGGATGAATCTTTGATCAATCCTGGAGATCGAAAGCAGCTCGGAACCTGAGTACCTGAAAAACCTGTCAACATCAAAGGTTAGGAAAAGGTAACAGAATGTATGTCATGCAAGAATGCTTCATGCAAATGCATGCGTGAGTCTGTGTGCTTGAGAGATTATCCCCGATCCTGGCACCTGCTGGCAATAATAAGGAGAGGAATCTGGGCCCAATCATGGAAATAGTAACCTCACATAGCAATAGTCAGATTCGACACATCAAGGACCGAGAACTCATACGCATCAGTCTTCCTGAGAGAGGCTGCAATAACCCAATAAGAGGCGAGAGATCCTGGATCGGGGAAACGGTACCTGTCACAGACACACGCTAATGGAATGATTATGCAAGCTAATGCAAAATGCAGGTATGCAACAATATATCCAGGTGGCTGCTGTGGAGATTCGATGTCAACAGTCGCTGATGAGAAGGAAACCCCGGTGTAAAACCACTGATCTGATCTGCTGTGAATAACCATCTGATTGGATCGAGATCAGCATTCTGCCCTGACAAGAACGAAGGCCTGATAATAAAGACCCCGGATGCAAGATCAAGGAATATCTGTTGATGAAGTCTTCGGACCCCAAATCACAAATCTGCCCTCTCTAGAACAAACACACAGCTGCTGATGAGATCTTCAAACCCCACTCAAAATCTGCCCTATCAAGAACAAAATAACAACCGCTGACGAGATCCTCATACCCCACTCAAAAATCTGCTCCATCCAGAACAAACCTCTGATAACAATACTCTGATCGGAACCTGCTCTATCAGGAACAGACAAACACCCGATGGTAAAGTCCTCTGATCAAACCCTTGCTCTATCAAGAACATCTCTGCAACTGAGAACCCAACATAACTGATTCACTGTCGAGAAAACCAGGTAGTCTGGAGGTCAAAGTTTCCTGCAATATCCCAACCCCACTCACAGGTATGATGGACCTAATCCACGGACAAAGGTACGGCATCCTATGCGGTCGTCAGCGTCACAGACTTTCACGAGTGACAATACGATTCCCAGAAGGAGTGCCATCGTCAAGTCATGAAGAGGCCTCTCTTAGCTGACTTCCAAATGATCGGTCCCCAGAGTCGACAATCCTCACGTCTGGACTCCCCTCAGATCCTCAGGACCGGAAAGGAGCACCTCTGCAAGAATCTCGTCTGAGCGCAGATTTTCGTAGGGAACTGTGCCTGCTCAGCAGACAGGTTCGTCTACTACTTCTCCGCAACTATATCTAGGTGTGTACTCAAGCCCAGGTCCGGCTTTTCACTCACAGTAACATCCCTCTCCCACAGCAGCACAGATAATCATATCAACTGGAAATAAAATGCGGGAAATAAAATGCGGGAAGTAAAGTGCGGGAGGTAAAAATGCGATAAATAAACGCAACCCATCAAGTAAACACACAAACGATAGGATTGACTCGCGTAGGGGATGGGAAACGGTCCCAGCATAAGGGATGGGAAAAGTCCCTAGATGCTATAAGTCCCCAGCAGAGTCGCCAGCTGTCGCTTGCGCGAAAATAAGGTGCCGGCATGACAGAAGAGTCGCCACCTTTCGTTATTTATCCCTCGGAGCGGGAAAGGAAACGATCGGAAAAACCTTACGAAAAAGGGTAAGACAAGGTCGTCGCAACCATTGTCTGGGTTCGGGAGTCGGTTACGCAAGGGGAAGGTATTAGCACCCCTCACGTCCGTCGTACTCGACGGGATCCTCGCTTGTTTGTTTACTTGGACGGGTTGGTTATAATCTATCTACCTATCAGGGCTGGCTGAAAAAAGAAAAGAAAAATGACTCGGAAAAGCGTCGCACTTTATGCCTACGTATTCTCATCAGAGAATGAGAAATCAGAGTCAACGTAGTTCGGCTAACTACGGGTTACGGGGAAAGGTTGCTCGCTAGGATATCGCATCCTATGCCTACGTACTTTCATCTGGTATGAAAGATCAGAGCAAACGTAGTTCGGGAAACTACGGGAAAATGGCTCAACTAGGAGGAAGACTATCAAGTCCTACTGTTATCATGCCATGGATTCATCCTATGGTTGAGGTTTGAACAGGGAACTCCTAGATGTTGTCATGCATAGGTTTCAACCTAAAAGTCTATCATCAAATCCTCATCAAAGGAAATGAGAGTCCTAAGGGATCATGTCAAGGATACACCAAAACAGACAAAAGCATCAGCTTTAACAGTAAAATGCATGCAATGCAAGTGAGGGAGGAAATGTGTGTGGGGTTTCAGCCTCCACAAGCTCGTCTCGACCTCAAGCCAGTCATGAAATAACAACAATCATACTGAAGATAAACAACATGCTATCAAGCAATGAACAGATAAAAGAAGTGAAGTGCCATCAGGCAAACAAAACACATGCTTGAGAAAGAAAGAATCTACTCTCTAATCCTAACCCTAATCACAGAATCTGAATCAAATCTAAGCAAAGCCCTAAAGCAAAACCCTAAACAAGAGAATCAATCCCAGTCTTCAAGCTTCAGAATAAGCTTGCCAAAGAAAGGGAGCTAAGTAAGCAAGCCCATAGTGTCTTCCTCAGGAAAGCACTAAGAGGTGTATACTCAGGAATCATATCCTATGTGGCTCAACCACTGTGATCAGTTTATATTCCTCCTCAGGAGAAATTAAACTCACAAGCAGGCTCCAACATCACTGGATATTTAGGAAATCCTATCTGAACTAGTGGAGCTAAGTGAACAGACTCATAGTACCTTCCTCAGGAAAGTACTAGGAGGCTTCCACTTAGGAGTTGTATCCCATGTGGCTCAACAACATGTGATCAGTTTACATTCCTCCTCAGGAGAAATTAAACTCACAAGTTGGCTCCAACATCACTGGATACTTGAGAAATCCTAGATAAACTAAGGGAACTAAGTGAATAGACCCATAGTACCTTCCTCAGGAAAGTACTAGGAGGCTTCCACTTAGGAGTTGTATCCCATGTGGCTCAACAACATGTGATCAGTTTACATTCCTCCTCGGGAGAAATTAAACTCACAAGTTGGCTCCAACATCACTGGATACTTAAGAAAGAGGTGAGAAGAAAGAATGAAAGTCGTTCATAGTGCCTTCCTCAGGAAAGTACCATGAACTTCCTTCAAACTTCAGGATCTCAAACCTCACAGACAGGGAAAAAGCCAAGCTCTGGGTCTCTGAATCTTGATCTACAATCTTCTCTTCATGATGCTCTCCATCAAGGTCTTCAAGGCAACACAAGCCCCTCAACAAATTCCCCACAGTGAACCCCAAAGATGAACAGATAACCACAGGGTAGACAAAATCAACAGGCAACTTCAGAAAATACCTAAAAATACTAAACCCAGGGGGAAGAATCTAACAATTATTCACAAGGGTCTACAAAGTCTATTCATAACATCTACATAGGCCTCTACCCAAAAATCAAGACAAAACTTATCAAAGAAAGGGAATTCTTCACCTAAGCACAACCTAAACCCTAATTAGGATACCCTCAATCTACCCTAATTAAACTAATCAAAATTTAATTCTAAAATTCTAGAATAAATCCTATGGGGAACTATGATTCATCATCTAATTGCACAAAAAAGAATGGATTAAAAAGACTAAAGGAGGGTCCTAAAACAATTCTTGCAAAATCATGATATCAAACTAAACATTATAAAAGCTACTTAAAAGAAAAATCTATTAAAAATACTAAACTTAAAAATAAAATCCCATTTTTATTTTTAATATTTTCTACACATTATTATCTACTCATAGAAAAAAGAAGAATTAAAAAAGAGTTATTTTTCAATTTTTAATGAATTTTCTAAAACAAGAAAAATATTAAAAGAATATAAAAGAATATAAATCAAATAAGAGGGAGGGGGGAGGGGTGTGACAAGTAACACGCGCTTGCTGGTTTTGGTTGGGCCAGAAAAAAGGGGGGTGGGGGATAGGAATTAAGCCCAGCGCGCGGATTAAATGAAACGACCGCGTTTCATTTCTTTTGAATCTTCCCTCCATCTTCAGATTGAACCACGGCCGTTGGATGAGATTACATTGTCAAACTTTGAGACCAATCCAATGGACCACCTTCATCGTCCCCAACGATCTAGGGTTTTCAGAAACCCTCTCCTCCATGCACTCATCTTCCTCTCCCTCGTTCTCTCTGCTCAGGCCGCGAAACGCCACGATTCCAAAACAAAAAATCTTCTACTACTCAAGAGGAACACAGCCATACGCTCACTTTCCCCTAACTCTCCCTAGATAACCCTAACAGAAGACATCAAGATCACGGTTCCACCATGTTCACCTGAGATCAACCATGGTGAAGCTTCAACCTAAGGATCTAAACTTGCTCTACATGCTACCCTAGCTACTCTAACCTAATTCATGCTACTTAAAACACCCTAAACAGCAAGTTCTTGAAGATTAAAGAATCACTCACCTGCCATGGAACCTCACACAGAGCTCTCAAACTCCTAGGGTTTGATCCTCTATCCTAGCACATTAATTCTACACCTAAAGAATGAACTAAAACTAAATAAATTAAGAGGATTAAGGAGGAGAAAGAACCTGTCAAGTAATGATGGAGAAGGTATGAGGAGAAGGTTTCAGGCCTTGTAACTGCTTCAAGATGATCCTCAAATGGTGAGAAACTTTCTGTTTGCACTTGTGATGGTGGAGATGGCTTGTAGTGGAAGAAAACCAAAGTTGCTTCAACTTGAAGAAACCTCTTCAATGGATGCTTCTCTCTCTCTCTCCTCTCTAAATCCTCTTGCTATCACCCAACCTTGAACTCTCTTCATGGCCTTCTTCTTATAATGATCATTAGATGCTTCTAGATTCATCTAGAATATGGTGGAAGTTTCTTGAAAATCTCATGTGGGGACATATTGAAAATCTCACATTCCATGCTTCATGCCTTACCATTTGGTCTTAAAATGTCTTTACATGAGATATTGAGAAGGGATGAGTGAAAAACAAGCTCATCTTTGGCTTGTGTAAGGTTTTTCAACATTGCCTTCTTTTTCAAGTAACAACTTTTCAAAGCATCACCCATTTTAAAGCTCCAAATCAAAATTCTATCTAAACCAATGTTCTCAAAATGATGTTTCCAATCAAAATGATATATTGGATGACCTATTTTGGATTTGTGGATCTTCCAAATCATTTTTCAAATTCAACTTTTCAAACTTATATGCCATTTTTAGTTCATTTTTGACCAATGATGTAACTTCATGCTATGAGCTTTTCCAACAATTTGTGACCTTCTTTCTAGACTTAAAATCACATTTTGAACAACTTTCATGTTTTGAGTTTTTCCATTTGAGGCTTGGAAATAGGAGTTTTAGGCATTGGATAAAATGACCTATAACTGACAAATGACCAAAATACCCCTGTCTTGTTCAAACCATAAGTTGAGTTCCACAAATCCAATCAAGGACTTATACCACTCAAATTAAAGCTAAGAAGATGCTCTTCAACATTCATGTTGACCAAGAAGTCATAGGAATCACCCTACTAGGGCAAAAGTTGTCTGCAAGTTGGGTGACTTTCAAGGACCCAGATTCACACACCTCTGCTGACCTGTAATTTGTCAAAACCATAACTTGGGCTCTGTAACTCCTATCAAGGACTTCCACAACTCAAATTAAAGCTTAGAACAAGCTCTACAACATTCATGTTATGGGGAAGGTGAGATATCAATCACAACTTGAGCTAAAACTGCCTGGAAGATAAGGATCAAATTAGGGTTTTTCACTGACAATCCTTGGGGACCCTGACTTGAAACTTCTCAAACTCCTCACTCATGATGAGTTGGCCTAGGAATCATCTTTATATCATCACTCTGCATCATTCCATGATCTTATGGCCCCTTGGATTGGGTCTCAACCTTTCCCAAATCATCAGTTGACCTAGGGTTGACCCAGTCAAAACCCTAATTCTATCATTCATGGTTGAATCTTCTGAACTCTTGCATAATGACTTCTCTGGGCTTCATGAAGGCTATCAATACATCTCATAGGCTTTCCCAAAACATCAAATTCATTCTCAAAGTCTCAGAACCATCTGAGGAGCACCCACAACTTTCAAACTGTGAAGCACACAACCCTGGTTTCAAACCACTTCTTCTGAGGATCTCTTGAACTTTCTGATGAAGGTATCCACTTTCAAACACTCAATGAATAAATAATTGTTGGTCAAATTTTGGGGTGCAACACTTGCTTCTTCTAACATCTGGTACATGTTTGTAGCATAAAGATCCAAAAACCTTGAAATGCTTCACACTAGGCTTTCTTCCATACCAAGCTTCCTCTGGTAACTTCAAACTCAGCTTCTTTGTAGGACATTTATTTAGAATGTAAGCAGTTGTAGTGTCTGCTTCACCTTAAAACCTGTGTGGTAGGTTTTTCTGCTTGATCATGCTTCTTGCCATATTCAATAGAGTTCTATTCCTTTTCTCAGCAAGTTCATTATACTGAGGTGTATAGGCAGCTATTACCTCATACACAACGCCTTGATTGACACAAAAGGCTTCAAATTCTTTTGAGGTGTATTCTCCTCCACTATCGTTTCTTAAGATCTTAGTTGATTTATCACTCTCCTTTTCTATTAAGATTTTTAATTTTTTGAATACATCTAAAGCCTCACTCTTAAGCTTGATTATATACATCCATATCATTCTTGTACATTCATCAACAAATGTGACAAAGTATCTACTTACCCTAATGAAGATACTTCAAAAGGACCACATATATCAGAGTGAACCACTTGCAGTGCTACACTAGCTATTTTAGGTGCTTCAAAAGTAAAGGAAAGCCTACTTTGCTTGCTCTTTACACATACTTCACAAATGGCTCTTCTGACATTGAGTTTTGTCAAGCCATACACCATTATTTAGAATTCAAATCACTAAGACTTCTAAAGTTTAGGTGACCATACCTCTTGTGCCATAGATCTTCAACATCTTCACTCACTACTGCAGACAGACACATCATCTTTTCACTTGAGATGTTGCATCTGTATGTTCTATTCTTTGACATGTTTGATTTAAGCACCAAATTCTTCTTTGCATTAAACAACTTCAAAGACTCACCATCCATGGTCACTAAGAATCCCTTCTCCACCAGTTGACCAATGCTCATGAGATTGCACTTCATCTCAGGAACATACATCGCATATTCAGTAATTATTCTCCTTCCATCATTGCTTCTCATCACTATATTTCCACTACCTTCAGTTGCAAGTTCTCTACTATCAGCCAATTTGATGTTTGTTTTCTTTCTAGCATCAAAACTTGTCAATCATTCTCTATGTGATGTCATGTGATTTGAGCACCCAGAATAAAGAAATCAGTCTTCATTCTTAGTCCTTTCCTCACTAGTAGTAGCCATCATCAACTCTGTACTGGAATCATCTCCACGAGCCAAATTGCTTCTTTGTCAGTCTTTTGACCTTTCTTGAACCAACATTCATCAGCAAAGTGTCCATACTTCTCACAGTTGAAGCATTGCACCTTACTTTTGTCAAAATCCCTCTTCTTATTCTGACATCTTCCAAAGCCTCCTCCTTCTTGGAAGTTTGAACTAGTGTTGCACCCCAAAATTTGCTCAACATCTTTTACTTGGTTTATGTTTCATTGCATTATCATTTGCATAGTTCTATCATTTGCATATCATGGCATATCATTCATCCAACAGGAGATCAAGTGTGATTATTATCAAGAGAAGCCTAGCAAGAAATCTTATCCAAGCTTGAGAAGTCATCCAAGTCATCAGGAGGTGGTGGGAGGTCTTGATCAATTGAAAATCATCAATGAGATGTGAAGCATGGATTGTGAATAGAAGATGTTTATAGAGCTCATGGAGTGCCTAGAGGGACATGTTGGAGCTCAATCAAGTCATTGATTCAAGTGCAAGAGCCACAGTTGAGGTGCAAGCAATTAGGGTTTCATCTGGATCAACTCTAGGTCAATTGTGCAATTGAAAAGCATTCAAGCCTACTTTGAGGTCATGGAGTTCATGGAATGATGTGATAAGACATTTGTGGTGTTGTGTCAAGATCAAATCAAGAAGAGTCAAGAATGTGGGAAGTTGCTAAATTAGGGTTTCAGTGCAAATTACCCTGTTTAGTGTCTAACTTCAAAGCCACATAAGTCAAGATACAAGTTTTCAAATGGATCTTTTGCAAACATGAAACTTGTAGATCATCTCAATACCTTTAATTTTAGTACTAGAAGTCCTCAAGGGGATTTATAGAACTCAAGTTATATCCTAGACAAGTTACAAGTCCTCAGATGCTTCTGAAATTTGTCTATGAAAATCATCTGACTTCAAGGCTATGTTTGACCTAGAAGGAGGTTTCACCTGAACTTTTGGTCAACATGGAAGTTGTTCCTAATGATATTATCTTTCTAAATTGTACTATAAGTCTTCCATCTGATTTGTAGAACTCAGGTTATGAGGTTTACAAGTCAGGGGTATTTTAGGAAAGTGAGATTATAGGTCATTTTCAAGCATGGGCCAAAATCTCCAACTTGCAAGCTTCAAATGGAAAATTGTTCAACATTAAAGTTGCTTAAAATGATGTTTTAAGTGCAACCAAGTGGTCATGAAAGTTTGGTTTGACTCATATCAAAAAGTCATTTGAAATGGTTTGAAAATGAAGAAATTTCAAATATGGAAAGGAGGGAAAAATGGGATTTTGAGTTATATGACCAAAACCAAGCAAATGAGTACATTTTCTGACTGGAAATTTCATTTTGAACACTTTGACACTTTTACATTTTTGATTTGAGGCATAATTCCATGACTTTCAATGTTGTTACTTCATGAACAAGTCACATATGCAAAATCATACACAAGGCAATTCAGGCCAATTTCTCCATCCAAACTCATTCTAAATGACATGTGCAAGGTGTTAGAAACTTCTAGAACCAATGCTAAGCTTGCAATACACGACTGTCATATTGAATTTTGAAGGAAAAATCAGAAAATGCAAATCACTGTTTTGGGCTTCAATTTGGATCCAAAGGCCCATGAAACTCTTCTATATATTCATTAGAGTGAGTTCAGATGAATTTAGAGCTTTATTTTGCGCCAGAGCAAACAAGAGCAATTGAAATTTCACAGCTGCAACTTGAAATCGGATTCTGAGTTTGGAGCCAATTCAAGCAAAATTGAGGTGTGCAATCTCTTTCTGGTAGATCATTGAAAGTTTCTGGAGCATTTTGAAGCAAATCACGAGCTCTAAGCACCTCTGTCAACAGATCTAGAGCAAGTTAGTAAATCTTCATATTCTACATGATTTAGAATGATTCATTTAGATTTGAGCTTGCTTTTAGAATCAGAAAGAGATGTAGATCGTTTCTGGATAGGAATTTGGACAATTAGAGACAATGTAGGATCATGTATGAATTCTGTTGAGGCACGATTTGGCTTGATCTTGAAGAATTGACATGAATTGGATAGATGATGATAACCTAGGAAGCATGAGGAACAATTCTGTGTATTTAGTTTAGGATTTGATGATGATCAGAATTGAGGTGCATTTGGAGTTTGCCTTCGAATTTTAAAACCTAGCCAGATCTAGAGGATTTTGAGTGGAGATTTGGAATGTACATGAAAAACTGAGTTGATTTGGTATTTTGTTTGTTATTTTTGGTTGCCTGAAACTGGACTCTCGCCGGAGAAGACGACCAGAGTCTTCTCCGGCCACCACGCACCACCGCCCTGTGTCTCTACTCAGATGACCTGAAAAACGAAGAAGATGATGTGAGAGCCATTAGATCAACCTTGGACCATTGACTGACCATCAGATCGTGTGGCTGGGACTTGTTATTTTGTTGACTCCAGATTAATTCAAAACGCTGCGTTTAAATAAATGAAGTGGCAAGCTCTGGCACGTTGGATGGATTGACCAGTCTCCAGATCCATTGGCTCTTGTTTATTTCTGTTTTTAATTCATTTTTATTTCATTTTGTTTGCATTGTTATTCCAAAAATCATATAAATTCCAATTTTGACAACAAAATTATTTTAAAAATATCCTCATGATCCTTATGGAGTTTATGATTCTCTGGGATTAACAAAATACAATTTCATGCATTTTTCAATTTTTATTTGATTTTTCACATTTTATTTTGTTCTTTATTTTTGCATAATTGGCTATCTGTTTTGTTGAATTTAGTTCTTCCAATTGGTGATGAGTTTGGCCTTGATTTTTTAATATGTGTTAGGGTAGACATGTATGTTCCCTTAGAATTTTTGGTGGATTTTTAGAACAATATTAGGATCTGTTTTAGGGGTTGAGATTAGGACCCTCCCAAACTTGTGGATTACCTTGACCTATCTCAATGTAGAAATTGTTTAGATAACTTAGAAGTTGATTTAGGCTTCAATATTTTTACATTAGATTTTTCAAACATGTATGTTACCCTAGGAATTTTATTAGAATTTTTAAATTTCATTTTATATTTTTTTTGTATTTTGCAAGTGGCTTGTGTTTATGAATTCCTCTCTTGAGTGCTTTGGTTTGTTTGACTTGGTTGGCTGTCTTAAAGTTGGTTTGAGATTGAGTTCTTTTTGTTGGAGCTTCTGGATTCATTGAAGATGCTTGGGATTGAGAATTGGAGCTTGGAGTTGAAGGTTTTTCCTCTTGTGGAGCTTTTGTTTAGGAGCTTAGGAAATTAGGGTTTTAGGAAATGCCTTAGACCTAGTTTTGATTCTTTCTTCAAACATAGAGTGCATTATTTGCCTCTATTCTATCCAATGACACAAAGTACTTCTTGGGAAGCTCCATCTCTCCTTAGGAGGGATGAGTGGTATTCCCAAGTGAGTAGAACATTGAGGATACCTTTCATTTGCAATGTTGAGTTCTTAGTGATTTCCTTTGGTTGTCATTAAGTTTCTTAACATTATAACTTGATCTTGATGATTAATCCTCCTCTTGTAGTGTGCTTGTTGGAGCTTGAAGATTGATGAAGATTGAAGATAGAAGCTTGCTTGAAGATGAAGCATTTTCTGTCAACTTTGCTGTCTTTCCAACTTTGTTGTTTAGAGCTGATGTTGCTGTAGGAGTCTGGTACTGCTGCCTGAGCTACCTCCTCTGTGTCTTTTGTTTTTCTCTGCATTGTCTGTTTAATTGTGATGATTACCTCTATGTTTGACGTGGAGCTTGTCTCCTCTTGCCTATTGTTTTCTCTCTTGCCTCTCTGGTATTGTTGCATAGCATACATGTTTACTGTTTACTGTTTGTTGCTTGCTTTCTTTTGCTGTTTATCCCCTAGGATCTCTGATTTCCTCTGTGTAAGAGGAAATTATGACAGACATTAGGTTCTGACCCATGCATGATAACATTAGGCTAGTTTCCCTTTTAACCATAGGCTTTTTAGAGCGTCTTTCTCTTCTCATCTCAAAACAATTCAAAAAAACACAGTAATAAGGATAACGCGTGCTGTACGCTACGAGCCTTAAGCTATTTGAGGAAAGGTTGCTAGAGGGTCACTCTTCAGTAATCTGGCTGCTTAGTATGGTACCCTTAGGGCGACATGCGACGTAGTCACTCTCAGATCACAAGTCTTTAGTGCAGTACAAGTTTCCAACAGACTAAAAACATTTCTTTCGTAAAAAACTCAAACAAACATTCAAACTCTGCTTTTGTCCTCTTGGGCCCTTAATCAGGAAACCCTTTCTTAAGGAGATAAATAATTGTCAGACAAGCTTATGTCTTCCGTAGCCCGAACTACGTTTGCTCTGATCTTTCATGTTGTATGAAAGTACGTAGACATAGGATGCGATATCCTAGCGAGCAACCTCCCTCTCCTTACCCATAGTTAGGCGAACTACGTTGACTCTGATTTCTCGTTCCAGATGGGAATACGTAGGCATAAAGTGCGATACTTTGCCGAGTCATTTTCTTTTCTTTTTAACCCAGACCTGTAGAGTAGATAGAATAACACACCCTTAGATAGAAAACAAGCATGGATCCCGTCGAGTACGACGGACGTGAGGGGTGCTAATACCTTCCCCTTGCGTAACCGACTCCCGAATCCAGGATTTGGTTGCGATGACCATTCCTTTCCCACTTTGCGTTAGGTTTACTCTAAGCATTTCCTTTCCCTCTTGTGGGATAAATAACGCACGGTGGCGACTCTTCTGTCATAGCCGACGCCGATTTTCGCAGTAGCGACAACTAGTAATTCTTGTTGAACTAATCTCTTAGAACTTCTATCAAGCACCAAGAGCTCATGTGCTTCCAATGTATTTTGCAACTCTTCAATTTTCATAGTTTTCACATCTTTTTATTCTTGGATAGCTACAACTATAAAATCAAACTTTGGAATCAAATATCTCAGTACCTTATTTACTACCATTTGATCTGTAATGCTCTCACCACAAGTTTGCATATGATTAACAGTGACTGTTAATTTTGAAAGTAATCACTTAATTTCTAAATTTTTTCATATTTTCTTCTATGGGATTGTAGCTTCACTTGCTTCACATTTTCTCCATAAGTGTGATAATTTTCTAAAATGTCCCATGTTTCTTTGGATCTTGTCGCCTTAGAAATCTTCTCAAAATGTTGATTATTAATATTCTGCTGAATATAGAACAAATTTTTGCAGTCTTTCTTCTTGGCTTCCTTGAATGCAGTTCTATGTGCATCAATTGGATTTGCCACCAGATCCTCATAGCCATTTTCTACAATTTCACTCACTTCTCGTGCTCCAAATAAAGACTTCATCAAAGCACTCCAACGATCCCAGTTCTTTCCATCAAGAACCAGAATATTGATCCAAAGCCATTGTTATTCATCTTGCTTATCAATAAACTATCACTCAGTGTTTCCCTTGGATTGAACCTCTCACTTTTCACTCGTGTTTCCCTTGGATTGAACCAGACTCTAGATGCCAATTGTTAGAACACACAGTTAATGTACAACAAGATTATAATTGCAAGATGAAAGAAATACCACACACACACACACACTAATATTTTGACATCTTGGAGGAGAAGAAGTGAGAGAATAGAGATGATTCTCATTGATTATTATTTTACATTATAAAGTGTTATTTATATGTGTTACACAATAGTTTGCTAAGAAAGTTATCCATACACAAGGTAACTTACAAACAACCAATTTGTAACAAACTACTAACTAACTTATACACATGACAGTTATGGATTAAAACTCAACAATCCCCCCCCCCCCCCCCACACACACACATATAAGTAGTGAGAGAAAATATTATATTGGTTATAAATATGGACACTTGAACATTTATAAATGGAAGAATCTATACATCTATTACTTTAAAGTTTTAGTTGAGTATGTGATATGTCTTTCACATAAAGTTGTGTAGCTCTTAAAAAGAAACGCCTCAAAATATAAAAATGTTTGCTCGTATTGACCTTTCAAATTAAACCCAACAATATATATATATATATATATATATATATATAATATATATATATATATATATATATATATATATATATGTATGTAAACAAACAGTTTTTTTGGTAAAAATAATATTTACTTTGATGTAATTTCGTAAGATGTGTATTACACCGAATAATTTAATAAGAACATCATTAATAGTGATATCCTTAATAGTGATATATTAAGACTTTTAAAAAGTTATATAAATCATATTTGAAAAATTATTCAAGTTGAAAAATATAATTATTCAAACCATTTTTCAATGGTTTAAAAAAATAAAAAATAAAACCAAAGTTCATGCATCCGCATTCATGAGCATGCATGTACATCTTTACAAATCAACAAAAAAAAACTCATTCCAACTTTTGTCCATAGCCAATAAGCTAATTCTCTATCACTCGCTTAGAACTCGAAATGACTCTAAGAGAACCATAAGTGAACTTCAGCAAGGTCAAGGAAATTGACCTCAAACTATGAAAGCTCATTTATTGCGAAAAAAATTTCTCTAGTGGAGTTGTGATTCTTACAACAATGGATGAAGAGGAATTTCCACTCCCCATGAACTTTGCTGCAGTAAAAAAAATTATGCCTAACAAAACAAAAAAAGAAAGAGAAAGAACCCGGTAAGTCAAAAACCTGAAAAAGGGCAACTTTAGGCAAAACTGGGGCATCCCGGTAGACTTAAAATTCGAAAGAGCAGTCCAGGCAAAAAGTAGGGATACAAAAAAAATAAAGGCCATCTAAGTTGAAAACTTGAAAGGGTAGCTTAGGATAAAAATAGCATCCCAGTGGATCAAAAACTCGAAAGAGCGGTCCATACAAAAGTTAAGGATTTTCAAAGAAGGCAAAAGGACTGTAGCATGCGAGTCTGCTCCAAAACAAAAAGCTAAAGATATGAAGAATCAATGACAACCTTCCAGATACAGTTGAAAACCCAATGTTAGAGGAGCCTAAAAAAAAAACTTGGAGGATTCAATATGAAATCATGACGAAACATGAAGCACCATATATTCCTTGGCGAACATTTCAACCTCAATCATTGAGTGGGTAAAAGGTCAACCAAGCAATGAATCAAGTATGAGATTTTATCCTCGACGCTGCTGATCATTTGACATTTTGCATTTGTAATTTCCTTACATGTTGAGCACTTATTTTCTCTTAAACTTGTTTGTTTTGAATGGTAAGATTAATGAAATTATCATGCTTCTTTTGAATTAATCCTTTCGTGTTTACTCTATCTATACTTCTTTCTTTTTGTTCATAAAAAAGGTTTTCTTCACCTCGCTTTTCTTTATCAAACTTTTGTTTTAGCAAAGGTTGGATGAAGGATAATGCAAATAAAATACCCAAAATTGTTGCGATATTCTTTTGAATAAAACCTCTCTGAGGATGTAAGACATTGTTTCAAATTGTCAAACACCAAGAAATTAAGTAGTTAATCCCTAGTCAACCCCCTTGAACCCAGAAGTCAGTGTTTCTTTATGTACTAAAAACTCTTACGCTTAACCAAGGGCAGGGTGATTTTTTTCAGATAGCTTGACTATTCATTCAAATTTCAAGAGAATCAATCCATCTATACACACCTTCCAATAAGAGGTTCAACCACATGCTCTTCTTCGCACACATCATGAAATGTCGTGAAAGATTAAAAAGTTTATAGTAGTTGTTTCTCACCAACCATTAATAAGACAATCACATCCCTTTCAAACCAAAAGAAAAAATTTCTTAAAAATTGTTCCCAAAAAATGAAAAAAAAAGTCAAATAAAAGAACCTGCTAAGTGGAACACCAGAAAATGCGACTTAGGCAAAAATTAGGGCATTTCGATAGACTGAAAGCTTCAAAGAAGCCATCCAGGTTTAAATTAGGGATAAAAATAAAGAAAGGTCATCAAAATATTTAATAAAATACAAGATTAGGTGACCATCATATAAAAAAAGGATAAATGAAAAGGGTACTACCATCTCAAGAAAATCTTGTTAGTTCTTTAACCATCATCTTTACCTCTAAACCACTCTAAGAGATGGTTAGTCAAAGATAAATTTCTTCAAGAGTCATACTGGGACAAGCCACTTAAAGAGCACAATGAAGTCAGTCGTCTCAAGGCCGTCGTATGGCAAACTACTTCAAGGTTCAAAATATTAGGGTGATGCGCCTTAAGGTCATATTATGACAAGTTGCTTCAAAAATCATTTTTGGGCAAATGTTTTTCAAAGACACAATAGACTGGGGAACGATAAGTCACATAAATGATGGAGGCGAGTTCTCTCCATATTTTCAGGTACTTAAACAAATCCTATAATACACTAGCAACCATCGAGTTCAAAATGAGTATCAGGAGATCATGCTAGAACCATCTCCCATCAAATAACCTTTTCTCTCAACAAGAAACCTCACTACAAATGAATCCTTCTGTTACCCACTACCTGGGAACTTTTGGAAACCTTTAAGCCACTACATAAATGGGGTATTCAAATAATTATAAAGCATCAATCATGTATGAACCATGTTTGCATTACTCTAGCATTAAACCATGCTTCTCATCTCATTCATTGGGCATGCCCCATAACATGAATCTGATATCATAAAAAAGCCTTATAACACAAGTAGCAAAATCAGACATCTACAACCCTAATACTCCTTGTTGCCCAGTCATTTAAAGGTTCAAAGTCCAACCTTGATTGGCACATCTTAAAATCCCAACATTGATGGTCACTGTGTCATTTAAAGGTTCAAAGCCAAACCTCGTTTGACACATCTCAAAAGTCCCACCTCGTTTGAAACATATCAAAAGTTCAACCTTACTTGGCACATCTCAAAATTTTGACCTCGCTTGGCACCTCTCAAAAGTCCAACACTGCTGGTCACCAAGTCATTTAAAGGTTCAAACTCAAACCTCGTTTGACACATCTCAAAAGTCCCACCTCGCTGACACATCTAAAAAGTTCAACCTCGCTTGGCATATCTCAAAAGTTTGACCTTGCTTGACTCCTCTCAAAATTCCAACCTCGCTTGGCACATCAAAGTCCAAACTCGCTTGGAACCTCTCAAAAGTCCAACCTTTCTTAGAACCTCTAAAAAGCCAACCTCACTTGGCATATCTCAAAAGTTAAATCTCGCTAGACACCTCTCAAAATTTCAACCTCACATGGCACATATCAAAAGTCCAACCTCTCTTGGCACACATCTCAAAATTCCAACCTTGCTTGGCACCTCTAAAAAACTTAACCCCGCTTGGCCCTTTTCAACTAAAGAAAACAAGCCCTGCTTGACATACTTACGTTGAAGTAAAATTTCCATTAGACCACATCTCTTAACCCAATATATGCATTACATTTCATGCATATCATATCCATAGGTGTGGTGTATTACGTCGAGTAACCAAAGGCATGTCTTGCACCAACCTCTCATGCATCAAGCAGAGCAGAAAATGATCAATCATACATCATAGCTCAACCCTTGTTCAGTTCAAGCTTATCCAAAGCCCTATTATTGTAGTCATCTATCATATGATTGTCTTATCCCCAATAGATTGTCTCAGTTAATCCCATGCAGAGTCAACAATCCTTTGTTGATCTACCTTTAGTGAAAAACAACTGAATTAGATCATCTAATCTAGCTATTAAAGTATATACTAACCCTCAGGTTGGTGCTAATCTTTCACATCCCCTGCTAGATTCCTTGAATATTTCATTCTCCAGCGAGTCTCCTTGAATTTTTCATTCTACAACGGGTCTCCTATCTATTTTGATCTAAGCATTAACCTTCAGGTTGACAATGACCAGTCTTGTTTTTATCTAAGCATCAACCTTTTGGTTGACGACAATCATTTCTAGTTTAATCTAAGCATCAACCTTTGACTTGACGATGATCTTTTCTATTTAGATATAAGCATCAACCTTCGAGTTTACGATGATCAGTGTTGTTTTAATTTAAGTATCAATCTTTTGGTTGACGATGATCATTTCCAGTTTGATTTAAGCATAAACCTTTGGGGTAACAACATTACTTTTTAGTTTGATATAAACATCAAACTTTGGGTTAATGACTATAAGTTTTTTCCTTGATCTAAGCTTCAACCTTCAGGTTGACGATTATCAATGTTGTCTTTATCTAACATCGACTCTTTGGGTTGACGATGATCAGTTTTGTTTTAATCTAAGCATTAATTCTCGGGTTAATGATGGTCATTTTTGTTTTGATCTTAGCATCAACTCTCAAGTTGACGAAGATTTCATCTTATCTTTTTTTATCTAAGAATTAACTCCCGAGTTGATGACGATCTTGTTTTATCTATTTAATCTAAGCATCAACCTTTGGGTTAATGAAGATCTGTTTTATCCTTAATCTAAAAACCAACTCTCGAGTTGACGATAATCAATTATGTCTTGATCTAATCATAAATCTCAAGTTGACAACGATCTTGGCTTATCTTTTTATTTTACGCATCAACCTTTAGGTTGATAATCTAGATCTAAGCATCAACTCTCGAGTTGAAGGCTATAGTGGCTTATCTTTTTTATCTTAGAATCAACCTTTGGGTTGACAATGATATATTTTATCCTTGGTCTAAGCATAAACTCTTAAGTTGATTAAGATCTTGTCATGTTTGATCTAAGCATTAACCTTTGGGGTTGAATGTGATATTGTCTTGTTTGATCTAAGTATTAACCTTTGGGGTGTGATGAAAATCTTGTCCATTTTGATCTAAGAAACAACCTTTGGGTTGCCAATGATCTATTTTATCCTTGATCTTAACATCAACTCTCGAGTTAACGATGATCAATTCTGCCTTGATCTAAGCATCAACTCTCGAGTTGACGATGATATTGGCTTATCTTTTTGATCTAAATATTAACCGTTGGGTTGAAGAGTGATCTGTTTTATCTTTGATCTAAGCATCAATTCTCGAGTTGACGATGATCAGTTATGTCTTGATCCAAGCGTTAACTCCCGAGTTGACGATGATATTGGCTTATCTTTTTTATCTAAGCATCAAACTTTAGGTTGACGATGATCAATTTTATTCTTGATCTAAACATTAATTTTCGAGTTGATGACGATCTTGTCCTATTTGATCTAAGCATCAACCTTTGGGTTGATGAAAATCTTGTCCACTTTGACCTAAGCATTAACCTTTCGGGTTGACGACAATTGTTTTTCTTGATCTAAGCATCAACTCTTGAGTTGACGATGATTTTATCTTCTTTTTGATCTAAGCATCAACTCTTGAGTTGACGAAGATCTTGTCTTATATTTTTTTTATCTAAGTGTCAACTCTTAAGTTGAAGACGATCTTGTGTTATCCTTTTGGTATAAGCATTAACTCTCGGGTTGATGACAATCTTATCTTCCTATCCTGTTTTATTTGTTCTCATATTTTCTCCCTGTTTCTTCCAACACTCTAGTGAGAAAAATTTGAGTATTTATTACTTAATAACCTTTCATAAAGATTATATGAATGCTTTGGTCATTTATATTCTTTAAGTAAGAGACAATTAAGTATGGGCAACTGTTATACACTTATTTTACCACTTATCATTTTAATCATTTGCATATCATTACATGATTTTTCTTAGGCATGTTTCTAAAAGTCTAACTTTTAACTATTCTTGAATCAATTTTCCTAGGAAATTATATGTACATATACATATATATATATATATATATATATATATATATATATATATATATATATATATATATATATATATATATATATATATATATATATATATATATATATATATATATATATATATATATATATATATATATATATATATATATATATATATATATATATATATATATATATATATATATATATTGTTGTGAATAGAATGCCTTGAAACAAAATATAAACAGTTTCTTTATATTCAAATAACACAAAAGGGTTAGGGTTAACAAAGAAAAAAAGTAAGAAGAACAAGAAGAAACAACAAGAATTGGTTATAAACTGCTATTCTTTCCTTTCTCTATCAAACAATATTACAAGTATACAAGAATAACAAATAACCTCTCTCTCTTGAATTAGGATTTTATCTTCCTATTTTTCCTTATACAAGTTGAGAGACTAGCATGCTATTTATAAGAAAACTAACACACTAACCTAATGGGCTTTTTAACAATTACCCAATACAAGCTAACTTAAACAATTGGGCTTTCAAGCAAGACCCAATTTAACATGCTAAGAAACCTAGCAATATTGACTAATGCATGTTAGAACAAATTTCGACTACAACACGCATTACTCCGACAACATACTAGAGTTCGATCCAATATCTCACAAATTTTCACCTTGGAAAAACTTGCATTGGGCCACGTCTTGGTGATCATATCAGTAGCATTAAGATCTTCGAAACCTTCAGCACTTGGACTTCTCCACGCTCGATTACCCTTCTGACGAAATGCAGCCTCACATCAATGTGCTTGGTTCGCTCATGATAGGATGAATTCTTCGACGGGTGTATTGCTTTTTGACTATCATATTTAACAGTTATAACTCATCCTTGAAGTTTCATCTCTTTTTCAAAACCTTCAAGCCACAATGCTTCCTTCACAGCTTCAGTTAGGAGGGCGATATATTCCGCTTCAGTGGTAGATAAGACAACAACCTTCTGAAGTATTGCTTTCCAACTGATTGTTCTCCTAAACATAGTGAATACATATCCATAAATAGATTTTTTAGAATCTATACAACCTGCATAATCAGAGTCGACATATCCTTTAATTGTTGCTTTACTATATTCACCCAAGGCTCCACCATAAATTAGGACACTATTTATAAATCCATTTATGTACCTTAGAATCCACTTCAATGCTTGCCAGTGAGCCTTTCTAAGATTCGCCATGTACATGCTTATAAGACTTACTGCATATGATATGCCGGGTCTAGTACAAACCATATCATACATAAAAAACCCACTATATTAGCATATGCAATGCTATTTATATAAGTTCTTTCGACATCAGTGCTGGAAAACTGATCTATACTCAGCTTGAATTGAGGGTTTGTCAGAGTCACAACAGAAGTTGAATTCAAAATACCATACTTTTCGAGAATCTTCTGTAGGTATGCCTCTTATGATAAGCATAATTTTGACTACTTATCTCTTTGGATGTCAATCCCTGAATCCTGGACATAACTCCCAGATCCTTCATGTCGAACTCCTTATTGAGTTCAGCCTTCACCCTCATTACATCTTCGATATTATTGCTTACTATTAGAATACCATCCACATAAAGCAACAAAATAACAAATGAATTACCAGGTCGAAATCTGAAGTAAACACAGTGGTCGAACTGACTTCTAATGAAACTTATGCGTGCCATGAACTTGTCGAATATCCTATTCTATTATCGAGGAGATTGTTTCAATATATATAAAGATCTATTCAGTTTGCACACATAATCTTTCTTCCCTTTTTTGACATACCTTTCAGGTTGCCTCATAAGGATTGTTTCATCTAGATCACCATACAAGAATGCAGTCTTCACATCCACTTGTTCTAGTTCAAGGTTGAATTATGCCACTGTGGCAAGCAACATTCAAATGGATATGTGCTTCACAACAGGAGAGAAAACATCATTGAAGTTGACACCTTCTCTCTAAGTGAACCTCCTAGCGACCAATCTTGCCTTGTATCTCTTTAACACTACTCCTTCGATCCCTTGTATCTCTTCTGTGTCTTCTCTGACTTCATCTGGGATATGCAATTCAGCATCAAGACGCTCCACCTCAACAGGAATCTCTCCATGTTTTAGCTCTTCCTCAGCATCATCAGTTTTCTTGAAAGCTATCTATGCTTCATTGAAAACTACATCTCGGATGGTGATACACCTCCTATGACATGGCTCTAGAAACCATAGCCTATAAGCTTTGACTCCTTCATGGTATTTCATGAACATGCATTTCAAATCTCTAGGTTCGACCTTGTCTTTCCTAATATGAGCATAGAACACGCAACCAAATACTCTTAGTCTGTCGAGACTAGGTGGATGTCCCGACCAAACTTCTTCTGGTATCTTCATTCCCAAGGCAGTCGAGGGATATCTATTTATTAGATAAGCTGCTGTCAAAACAACCTCTGCGCAAAACACCTTCTTCAATCCAGTACTAACCAACATGCATCTAACCCTTTCAAGGATTGTTCGATTGAATCTCTCAGCTAAGCCATTTTGTTGAGGAGTACCTGCTACATTCTTATGCCTCGCAATCCAAGACCATTGTCGGTTCTCAACCTCTTAACCTTTCTTCTAGTTTGAGTTTCGACTAGAACCTTCCAACTTTTGAAATTCTCAAAAGTTTCATCCTTCGTCTTCTGGATGAATACTCATAGCTTTCTGGAATAATCATCAACAATGGATAAAAAATACTTTGCACCTGAGTGTGAAGGATTCCTTGTAGGCCCCTGAAGATCAGCATGAATGTAATCCATGGATCCATGTACTCTTTGCTTTTCTTTGTTAAAATTCATCCAACAGGATTGACCAAATACATAAGATTCACAAAACTCCAACTTTTCGACTTTGTCACCTCCTAGCAGGTTATGCTTCCCCAATTCGACTAGGCCTCTTTCGCTAACATGGCTCAATATCATGTGCCATAATTTTGTCTTTGACACAGGTTTCGTGGATGCAACATTTGTCGAACCACTTACAACCTCAGCCTCAAGGGTATATAAGCCTTGTTTCTTCACGCCTCTCAAAACTTCCTTCGACCCCTTCATGACTCTTAGGATACTTTTCTCTCCTTGAAAAACATATCCCTTCCTGTCGAGTTCACCAAGAAAAATCAAGTTTCTCTTCAAATCAGGTACATACCTGACTTCAGTCAATAACCTTAATGACTCATCATGAAGCTTGAATCTCACAGATCCAATATCGACAATTTTACAAGATTTGTTGTTTCCCAGTAGCACTGATACACCATCTTGATCACATAGCTCCTCGAACAATTCTTTGTTTGGAGTCATGTGCCAAGTGCAACCCGAATCTATAATCCACTTTTTTCTTGAGTTTCCACTTGAAACAACAAGAACATCA